>CM019154.1:14423810-14449374 GCA_009733165.1 Naja naja | reverse complement strand
TAGAAAAACTAAGCAATTGCATAGCCCAATCTTTCTGAACGTGGTTCCTGGCTAATATGGAGGACTATAATTTTCAGAATCTCCAACCTATTGGTTAAGAATTATGGGAATTGTAAACCAATAACACTGAAGATTTCAGGATGGGAAACTCTGTTTTAGAGGATGTCAACCAATACATAATATAAATATAGAATTATTTTGTTACCACATTGACATACCTAGTGTGAACATTTCTTTGTTCCTTTTTTGAATATTTTTTATTGTTTACATATAGATATATTGAATACAGTGTAATTGGCCATAGCATTCCAATTGCCATAAAACAGAAGTAAAAACAATAACATATATACTGTTTTAAACAGTGCTAGTGTTGTACAATAGTTTCTGACCATCATATTCTAATAAGTCAACTCATCTATCAATCTAATACTTACATTCCTCTGTCAATAATACAAATATTGTCTCTTTCCAAGTCCCCCCACCTGATTCTTTCACCTTCCACCTTCTACCTCATGTTTCTAACCATTGATAAAACCTATTCCATGTTAAATAGTATTGTGTATCTCCTTTATCTTTTATTTTTAGCATTAGTCTGTCCATTTCTGCATAATCTAGTATCTTCCTTATCATCTCATCCTCTGATGGGGTGTTTTTGTTCTTCCATTGCTGTGTGTATACAATTCTTGCTGTAGTCAAAACATGCAGTATTAAATATATTGTCCCTTTGTCATAACCCTCTGATGTGATACCTAGTAAAAACAATTCTGGTTTAAAATCTATATGTTGTTTGGTCATTTTTTCTAGTCACATATGTATTTGAGTCCAAAATTTCCTTGCCTTTATAAAGGTCCACCACATGTGGTAATATGTACCTGGTGATTGTTTCCAACAGGTTGGGGATATATTTTTAAACATTTTAGATAATCTCACTGGGGACAGATGCCACCTATAGAACATTTTATAGAGATTTTCCTTATAGGATGTGGCCATTGCTAGTTTCTGATTTGTCTCCCAAAGCTTTTGCCATTTTATACTATGTCCAAAATTTTTGGCCCATGCTATTATCTTCTCTTTAACTTTTTCTTCCATTTTATAATTTAACAAGTAATTGTTTATTTATTTTTATTTATTTATTTGATTTGTCAATTGCTTACAAGATAATAAGTATAAGGGTAAACATAGTTATGAATACATGAAATGAATACAAATAAGAAAAATAAAAGAAACATTAAAGGAAACAATAGGACAGGGATGGTAGGCACATTGGTGTGCTTATGCCTGCCCCCTACAGACCTCTTAGGAAAGGGGTGAGGTCAATAGTAGAAAGTCTAAGGTTAAAATTTTTGGGGTTTGGGGAAGAAACCACAGACTCAGGTAGAGTATTCCAGCCATTGACCACCCTGTTGCTGAAGTCGTATTTCCTGCAATCAAGATTTGGTGCGGTTAACCTTGAGTTCGTATCTATTGTGTGCTCTTGTATTGTTATGGTTAAAGCTGAAGTATTCATTGACCAGTAGGACATTGCAATGTATGATTTTATATACTATACTTAGATTGGACTGAAGACGGCATAATTCTAGGTTTTCTAGGTCTAGAATTTCAAATCTAGTGGCATAAGGTATTCTGCAATGAGTAGAGAAGTGTAGAACTCTTCTTGTGCATATTATATATGATATTATATATAATATAATATAATATAATATATAATAATATAATATATAATAATATAATATATATAATATAATATAATATAATATTGTATAATATCTCTATCAATTTGTCATCTGTCCCCACTAATATCTTATCCAATGTTGTTGATTCTCTATACAAACCTCATGTTTTGGTATAGTGGTTAACGCACCACACTAAAAACAGAAAGACTATGAGTTCTAGTCTGCCTTGAGCACAAAGTCCATCATAGTGACTTTGAGTCAGTCACTCTCACTCAGCCCTAGGAAGGAGGCAATGGCAAACCACTTCTGAAAATTTGCAGGAGCTTGTCCGTGTAGTTGCCAGGAGGCAATACTGATGCAAAGGTGTACATGTACACATCCACAAACCCAAAGAATGGCTAAGTTATTCTTCAGGTTAATGTAAAGTATTCTTTCTGAAACTTTCTGTATACTAGAATTGAGTGGCCAATAAATTTAAAGAAATAAATGCATAATGTTTCTTATCCCAATATACTTTTACTATTTCTAATTTCTAGTTTACTATATCTGATTTTTTAAAATGTAATCTCTAATTAGTTCACCCAAGGCTGAGATTAGAGAGTGGATGAATAGAGACATGGCACACAGCTACATTTCCCAGTAGGAAATAAGGTCTTTGCCACACATTTCAATCAGGCTGTCTGCTGAATCTTTATCTTGAAATTACTTGGATCAAAAGCCTTCTGGAATCTGGAAAAGGAAAAATGATATCTCACTGTAGTTCTTAAACCATGCCATAGTATTGTTTTTCATTGCCTAGTGAGATTTAGTTCTGTGATTTTTTTTTATAAATTTGTGTCCAGAATATAGTTTTATGGGATTACTGGTTAACACTTGGCTTATTCTGTTTTACAGGTTTCCAATTTGTGCTGCTCAACATATATATGGCACTGATTGAAGAAACCATCAAAGATTTTGGGGTGGATTCCACTTGAATACTGAAGATTTCTACTTATACTCTTCTTGTTATCTCCAAGGAAGTACTTGAACCACTGACTAACTTTATTAATAACTGGATGACATTAAATCCAAACTGAGTTGAAATGCCATGGAAAAGTAGAAAGTTGGATTAGAAATTTGGAGGATGTTTCATTTCCTTCTGAGAGAGAGTGGGTCCATATTCTGGGAATGCAACTTAATTGTTAATTGTCACTGAATCTGCAGGTTTAGGCTGTGATGAGGAGTACTTTTTTTAAAAAATTACATTTATATGCCGACCTTCTCCGGAGACTCAGGGCGGCTTACAATTCTTGGGATACAACCCAGTGTGCTCAGCACACTGCATAATTAAGATTAGTATTCAGCCAGCTTCGCTTTATTGGAATGTGATTACTCCTGAAAAAGATATACTGTAGCATGATAACTAATCAACTGGCCAAGCTATAGGAATCCCATGATACCTAAAATACAGAAGAATTGCATTGCCTATCAAATGTTTATTGGGCACAATTTAAGATGTTGCTATTGCCCTGCTATCAGAGCTTCGAACCTGATTATCTGAAGGACTGCCACTCTGATTATAAACTTATTTTGCCATTGAAATATGCATAAAACGCTCTTTTAAGAATACTGACTTTGGTCCTGATATACGGGAAAGTGACTTTTGCATAATTTTGACTGGGCTAGCGATACACTTCTTTGAAGATGCATTTGGTTGTCCTTGCTAGCGTTTAGAAACTCTGTAAAAATTATTTTTAGCTATCAGTTGATTTTCATCTTAGTAATGTGGTAGAATCTTTTGCATTTTGTTTTGTGAAATTCTTTGAGCATTTGAGCAAAAAGCAAGGTACAAGTAGAATTTATTAATAAATTATGCAATAAAGTTTGCAAAAAACCACCAGAAAAAGGCAGGTTTATTGTAAATATTATATTAAATAGACATAGAGGATTTCTCCAGTTCTTATTTGTCTTATATTTTTCAAGTTCTTCACTAGTATATCCACAACTGTACTGAACTATATAATTCTATTTTTATGCAGATCAAACTATTTAAAAAAGCTCAGTCTGCTTTTATAAATAAATATATTTATATAAATATATTCTGCTTCCATAAATATGCATACTTATGACTGCATACTCATATGTATGATTCAATTATTAGGTTCTGATGATAATTTTATTATCATGAAATTTGATCATATAATATCAATATCATCCATCTACAGTAGTAATCTGAAATTAGTGAAGGACCCTTTACTTGGCTTTATTATTAGTTGATTAATCATTATAGCTGCAGTTTTTATTTGCTAATTTTGTGGAAGTTTTAATTGTTTGAATATTTTTAAATTGTTCTAATTGTTTTATAATTTTAGAATTTTAAGCCACCTAGATTTACTTGGTTGAGTGGGTAGATATAGAGGTTGAATGAATGAATAAATGAATGAATGAATGAATGAATGAATAAATAAATAAATAAATAAATTGGCCATTCTAATTTTCATAGGCAATATGGTCCTGAACTTCTAAATGCTGAATATTATTTGCATGTTTCAGATGAACTCCAGGAGCAGGATTCTGGTATGGATTCAATAAATACATGCATGATATAGTCAATCTGCAATGTGATTCTCATGTATTCTAGAACATGAAAGAATGACACAAAATGTACATGGTTCTATGAATGTTCAAATTCAGAGGTGTGAAACTCAAGGCCTGGGGGCCAGATCCAGCCCACAGGGTGCTTAGATATGGTCTGTGGGGCTGTCCTGGAAACAGCGAAGGACCAGCCCGCAGTGCCCCTGCCAGCAAAAATGGAGCTTGGGAGGGCCTCATGCAGCCCTCCCAAGTTCTGTTTTCTCTGACAGAGGGTTGCAGGAGCCTGTCACAGCTGAACATGGAGCTTGGGAGGGCCATGTGCAGTCCCCCAGTTTTCATTGGCAGAGGATTGCAGGAGCCAAAAACGGCACTCAGGAGCCCATTTTTGCTGGCAGAGTGTTCGGGCCACCACAGTAGCACCAACATGTATGATGTCGAGCTGGGTATGCCCATCCTGGCCACACCCACCCCAGCCCCACAAGGTCAAACATAACCCTGATGCATCCCTCCATGAAATCGAGTTTGACACCCCTGTTCTAATGAAAATGTTATCACATTACTATTGTCTGCTGTAATAGAATAAAAACAAATATGGCACTAAAGGGAACAAGTGTTGTGCATTGAGAAGTTTAATAGAAAGCTTATTTTTTTCTTACTAGTATATTCCCTCTATTATGGGGATCCACATTTCTCAGATCAAATATTAATCCATTGGTTGTGACAGGGGGTGACTCCAGAATCTGATGTCATGGGCTGAGAAGAGAGACTCACTTAAAGTCATCCAGCCAGCTCTCATACATACCTAAGGCAGGACTAGAACTGATGGTCTCTTGTTTTTGTTAATATTATTATTAGTTATTATTATTATTAGTTATACTTTTATGCTCATATTTATTTCAGATTAAACCATTTTTCAATCCAATCTAATAAAGAATTCAAAGGTAGTGTTTATAACCCTTATAAAATATTAATATAAATAACTGGAAATTACCTATTTCATCATCCATGACCCAGAATTTAAAATCTACAGTTATCTCAGATGTAGTATATATTTTTTTCTTGCCACTGGCCTCAAAGAAGCTACAGTTGTAAGCAAATTGACTACTTTTGGTTGAAACTACGAGGTTCCAATACAAGGCTGGTTCTTTTGCAGTCTGTTAACTCTGGTTCCAGCTACTCTATGAATTCTCTGCACAGAAAATGTCTTGGGCATTCTTCTCCAAATAAACAGATTAATATTCCACTCTTACATTCACAATAAGAGAAAACTATTCCCCAAGACTGTAATCTCATATGTTTTCATTATATTATCTTCATCAAGACCGTTTTTGTTGCATTTTAATATTTCCATATGTATAATGCCGTTAATAGCTATTTGCTCACCTGCCAGCTATTAATACTACATACTATTTTTTTGCCCAGGTATTTTTTGCTGGTTGTCATTAGTTTAATATGTATTGTAATATCATCAATCAATACACACACTAGTAATTTATATTCCAGTATGAAATAGCCAATGTTTTATTTGAATTCAAGAGAAGAGGGTGACACAAATCAATTAGAAATTAAAGTTTGAGGTTCAAAGGCAATACAGTTAGGTTAAAATATATTTGTTGTTATAAATCAGCTATAAAAGAGAAGCATCACAATTTGTGATAATGTTTCATTTTTGTCAGCACCTGATGAAAATACCAGAGCAGGTTTTTTTATTCCATTCTGCTACCAAAATAAGCAGCTGCAGGCATTTTGATGTTTCCCTATTGTAAAAAGATATTGTGCAATCTTTTATCAAATCAGATCTCAAATCATCTTTTGAATTGAAATTTGATGCCTTCAAATTCAGATTTCAGATTCAAATTAAATCTTGGTTGATTGGCACATATTTTGAATTCAAGAAAGTTTTGGACAAAGTATCTCGTGACAGTTTGATCACAAAGCTAATTAATTATGTTACAATAGAGATATCTCTTAGTTATGGCCACAGCTATCTTGAAAGTTACATCCTAAAAGTTTTCATCAGTGATTTATCATCAAATTGGACTAGGAACTGTAGCATTTGCTCTTTGTCTGAAATGCTTAGCATTTTCATTAAAGACTTGGATAGAGTTTTTATGCTTGCAATTGCCAAAAACCTAAATGAAATAATTTACATGACATAAACAAAATTTAAATTAATGTGCTAGAAAAATGCTTTATAAGCTAGAGAAAAGGGCTGAAAATAATCAAAACAACTTTAAGAGACACAAATATAAAGCTCCTTTTTTTATAAAGAAATCCACAAATAATGCATGGCTTGATGATAGTGTATGTGTCTATCTCCTACCATATGTGAAAAGGATCTTGCAATTGTAGAAGAACTGTAGAAGAGGAATATAACTCAGCAGAGTATTATGCTTTTGAGCATAATTTGATGCAATTTGAAATTGCATTTCAAGAAATATAATTTTGAAATTATGATAGTTAATAGTTTCACTATGTTTTGCATTGCTCATATACTGCATGGAAACTGCCCAGTTTGGGGCAGCAAGATTGAAACATTGGAATAAGTTGAGAGACGGAAAGAATGAACTGAATACCTATACCCTGGGAAGAAGGATTGCAAAAGGGAGTTATAGAAGCATTATTTAAAAAACTGGATGGAAAGAAAGGTCAAGGTCTGTTTTGTGTCATCTCAGGATATGGAATAATGGACTGAAGTTACAGGAAGACATATCTCTTTGACGGTGAAACCATTATCCAGAGGGGTGGTGAGTTCCCTTCACTGGATAGGTTGAAGCAGATTCTAAGCAAACTTCTGACTGGGATACTTTGCTTTGATTCCTACACTGAGCAGAGGATTGCACTCAATGGCCTAAATGACCCTTCCATTTCAAAGTTCAGCTTATTAAAAAGACAGGTCCTTCCTCCAGAAATTACAATGTTTATTTAAAAGTATTGGAACTGGCATCACTATTATATTATACCATTACTATTATAATGTGTTATAGGTGTAAAAAATTGTTTTTCAGAATTCACTACAGGAGAGATTAATTTTTTTCACCTTTGGACCTCAAAGATTTGTTTATTTGGTAGGAACAAGCTTCATTAACCTTTACGGTTTAAAGCTTTTACTTATGAATCAACAGTTGAGCAGGCTCAGACTAGCTCTGAACAAGTTTTACTTGCTCTGATTCAAGGTGACAGAGGACAAAAATCTAGCTCACAACCCAAATGAAAATATAAATAAATAGCTACTCAAGTACTGTATGACTACATTATGAAGTCCAATAAGTGATTTCACAATAATGGCATTCGAAGTATTCCTTTTCTGCATATTTGCAAATGCAACAAGTGGCAAGTGGTTTGTATGGAAGGACATGTGCTGAGATTTTATGAACCAGTGTTTGCATGGTCATTTGCTCTGGGGAAATGCAAAAGTACCCACTAGTCATACAAGCACTGAAGAGAATGCCCGTTGAAGTGTGCACGCACTGCTCCTGACCAATAAGATGATGGCAATACCAAATTAGATTGGCATTTTTCTGCCTGGAGTAGTGGGCAGGTGAATAAAAGAGCATTTTAAAAAACTGTACTTCCTTCTTGCGTGCTCAGCAAAGCCACAAGATGATGGGAGGCAACATATGTTGTTCCTTCAGCGATAAAAACATACTAAAATAAAAACAATTTAGAAAACTGTTTGAAAATGTGAGTCTCTATCTTAAGACCATGCTGACTGAAGAGTTCTAGAGTTGAAGTCGACACATTTTAAAGACTGAAAAACACTGCTCTATCCCATTTTAGAATGCTAATGACATTATTCTGACAGTTTAAAATTCAATGTTCTGCACTTCCTTTATTGACCATGAAGATATTGAAGTGGTAAATAGCTTCAGCTTTTTAGGATTAAGCACAATCACACAGATGCATGTCTTTAAAGTTTAGTATCCTTATTAGAAATATTATCCAAGATTTCTGGATTCAGCATGAGACACAAAGTTTTGCAGTAATGATATAAAAAGCATGATTTCTATATACCCTACATAAACGTTACAATAGATGAATTATATTGAAACTTTGTGTTTCTCATATTCCTTTTGCAATACTCATCCTATAGTATTGATGTATATTACTCAAAATGATCAGTGACTTGTTAAGATTTATATTTTTCAATATCAAAGATCCATAGATGTTTACAAGAGAGCAAAGGACATTAAGTACATAGTGACATCAACATGAAATATATATAATTTTGCATTATGATGACTTGTGTGACATCATTGTTGTTTTTATCAGATGCCTAGCAAGGACTTCTGAATTTTAGTGAGAGCTTTAGAAGTGTGAAAGTCACAGTAGCAAGCTCTTTCCTGGGCTTTGAGATAATGTGAGAAGCCAAACAAGTTTATGGCTTAATTGTAGAAGGAAACTTCACTGTGGCTACTCATCACCTCAGCATTGACTCATACTTGAACAAACATACTGTATGTTATAGGAATTCTTTAACACATGACAGTTCTACAATCTGGAGCCTCACAGAAGGTAGGGTAGATAGTACTATGTTAGAGAATTCCTATAACATGTGTTTTATATGGGTAAAGAAAATATTTTTTCAAGTGGCTGTGAAGCCTGCCTTATACATTAAAAATAAATATCTATCAGTGACATCAGAAAGCTGATAATTGACTTCTTGCTGTTTCAGTCTGGTTTTCAATTTCAGAACAGCTTTATTAAATTTAAGTCAGAATGTTGGAAGAACACAAGAGCAGCTAGGCCCGTTTCTCACTAGGATCTTTTCAAAGCACAAAAAGAAAGTAACCCAACACTGTTATTAACATAGCATTGCAAAGCGTATGTCTGAGGAACATTATTTGGACACTATCGTTGTTTCAATATTATTGTATCCTGATATTTTCACAATGTCATGAAATATGTCCATAAGATTTCAGTTTCAGCTGTCAAAATTCATGTGATTGAGATGTGGATAGTTAATAATTATATAGTAAATGGAAAAGGCGTTAATCCTGCTGTTTTATTTATTTAGAAACATTAAGATGTGCACCAAACCTCTAAAGCTATGCAATCTATTGCCTTCCATAGAGTTTGAGATGGAAAATATATTTTCTATAACATGAATGTCAGGTTTTTTAAACAGATTATGTAGCACTTCAAGGTATATTCACATATCCTTCCCCATCTAAGATCTCAAGATGTGATGGACTTCAAAATTCCTAAACCTAGAATGGCCATTTTCATATCCCAGAAAACTCAGGAGATTGTATTCTATACCTAATTAAATTTGAGAAATCTAAAATGACTAAATTTGCATTAAGTTCAGAACAAAGTTATTTTATTTCCTACCTCCATTTCTCCCCAATATATCTCCCAGTTAATTCTTTATTAAAGATTGCGACTTTTTGGAAAAATACAGTGCCTTGGCATATATTGACTGATGCTATTTCAAATGGAGATATTTCCTACCTCCATCTGAATTAAACTTGGAATCTTTTACTTATATGGCAGGCGTGATACTGTTAAGTCTTCGTTGTTAAGAATGTCTTATTCTTACAAGAAGATAGCTCACAATGACTAACTATCTAATAACTGGGACTAATTGTAATGTTTATTAACTGAAAAGAGATATGGTGGCTCAATGGCTTAATAATGCTGGAGGTGGTCTTTACTCCAACAGTTTGAGTCCTAACACCATGTGGCAGTGTGAGCTCCCATTACTTCCCTCAGCTTCTGCCCACCTAGCAGTTCGAAAGTATGTTATATGCGAGTAGATAAATAGGTACAAGTTTGATGGCAACAGGAGCTGGTGCTTCATGTGGATGGTCAGATTCCTGCTGGTGCTGGACCTTCCCAGATGCAATACTTGTTTGTGATGTGACTTTGGTGGAAAGACAAAGCCCTGGATACTACTGCAGGAAAGCTGCTCATCTTTCTTTCTGGTACCTCCCCCCCAGTAGTGCACCATGGATAGTGCGCGAGCATGAATCAAATGAGTTAGCAGTCTTAAGGCAGTCAAATAACTACTCTATATTAGCATTGTAGTCTCCTGGTTAATGTAACATTGCCATAGGATAAATAAAATAACTGATACAGAAATCAAGCCACCCCACACTGCTGGGATGAGGAGCCTCTTAGATGGTTCCGCCCCAGGTGCCTGATGGACCCTGAGAGGTTCCAGGCAGAACTGGGGTTTTTTCCTGCATCCCTCACCCATAGCCCTGCCGAGGTCCTTGCGGCTACCTGGCAACAGTTGGCCACGGGGGCTCTTGACAGGGTTGTCCCCATGCATCCCCTTACTTGGCACAGATCCTGGTCAGCTCCCTGGTACACCGAGGAGCTCCAGGAGAGGAAGTGTCGTAGAAGGGGACTAGAGAGTAGGTGGAGGGCGACCCGCTCCGGATCCGACCGAGCCCAGTTGAGAGCCCATATTAGGACTTACCTGGTAGCTGGGGGGCGGCAGGAGGTCTTACTTCTCTGCCCTCATAGCATCCGCAGATAACCGCCCAGCCACCCTGTTTGGGGTCTCCCATTCCCTCTTACAGTTGGGGAAGGTGGCGGACCCTCTGCGGGGCAGAGCTGAGGAATTTGGTCTGTATCTGCAGGAAAAAATTGTTCGGATCCAGGAAGGGTTGCACTCAGACTTGCAGTGGTCTGAGGAAGGGGAGGCGAGCAGTCTGGCTAATATAATCTGGACTGAGTTCGATCCTGTTTCTGAAGATGAAGTGGACAGAATTATGCAGTGGCTGAGTTCCACCACATGTTTATTGGACCCGTGCCCTTCCTGGTTGGTTTATGCCTCCAGGGAGGTCACGTGCAGCTCGCTCCACTTCGTTGAGGGAGGGGCTGTTCCCTGCCGCCTTGAAAGAGGCGGTGGTGAGGCCCCTTCTGAAGAAGCCTGCCCTGGACCCAGCCGTCTTGAACAACTTTCGTTTGGTCTCCAACCTTCGCTTTCTAGCGAAGGTTGTTGAGAGAGTGGTGGCACAGCAATTGCCACTTTTCCTGGAGGAAGCGGACTACCTGGATCCGTACCAATCGGGCTTCCAACCCGGGTACAGCATGGAGATAGCATTGGTCGCGTTGATTGATGATCTCTCTAGGGCTTGGGACAGGGGTTTTTCCTCTGTCCTGGTCCTGTTAGATCTCTCAGCGGCTTTTGATACCATCGACCATGGTATCCTGTTGCGGCGTCTTGGGGGGCTGGGAGTAGGAGGCACTGTTTTACAATGGTTCTCCTCCTACCTCTCGGGATGTTTGCAAACAGTGTTGGCAGGGGGCAGAGGTCGACTCCAAGGTCCCTCACTTGTGGGGTACCCCAGGGGTCGGTCCTCTCGCCTCTCTTGTTCAACATTTATATGAAGCCGCTGGGTGAGATCATCCGTGGTTTCGGGGTGAGCTATCATCAGTACACTGAGGACATGCAGTTATACATCTCCACCCCGGACCACATCAGTGATGCTCTCTCTGTGATGTCCCGTTGTTTAGAAGTGGTATGAATCTGGATGGACAGGAACATGCTTTGACTCAACCCAGCCAAGACAGAGTGGTTGTGCATACTGACATCTCGGTCCAGTCAGGAGATTCCATCTTTGGTCATGGGGGGAGAAATGTTGCCCCCCGTGGACAGGGCACGGAACTTGGGGGTCCTCCTGGACTCACGGCTCAAGTTGGAGGAGCAGGTGGGAGCCGTGGCCAGGGAGGCCTTTGCCCAGGTCTGGCTGGTTTGCCAGTTGCGCCCATATCTGGACCGAGATGCCCTGCGCAGGATCACTCAGGCACTCGTTGTCTCCCGACTTGACTACTGTAATGCTCTCTATTTAGGGCTGCCCTTGCATACCACTCAGAGGCTTCAGCTGGTGCAGAATGCGGCCGCGCGGGTAGTGATGGGAGCTTCCCTATACTCCCATATTACACCCCTCCTGCGCGGCCTGCATTGGCTTCCGGTTGCCCTCCGGGTGAGATTCAAGGTTTTGGTGTTAACATTCAAAGACCTACATGGCATGAGTCCAGGATATTTATGAGAATGACTCCTCCCAGCATCAAATACCAACTGCCCTGTGCGGGCGCACAGGCGGGGTCTCCTTGGGGTGCTTTCCGCAACTCAATGTCACCTGGCAGTGACCTGGGGGAGGGCCTACTCTGTGGCGGCCCCCACTTTATGGAATCTTCTTCCGCCGGAGCTCCGGCTGGCTCCCGATCTTCGCAACTTCCACCACGAGTTAAAAACCTGGCTGTTTTTACAATCTGGGCTGTGCTGACTCTTTGGGGTTTGTTCATTTTAATTTTGGGGTTTTAATTCTAATTCGGCTTATAATTGTTTAATATGTTTTTAGGTAATTTATTGTTATTGTTGTATTTTAGCTGTGAGCAGAGTCCTTTGGAGAGGGGGCATATAAGTCGAATAAATAAATAAATAAATAAATAAATAAATAAATAAATAAATAAATAAAATACAAGTGTATAATTTTGTGTACCTACAGGAATGCTTGGACTGAACATATATGTATATGTTATTTGTACTTTCCACTTAAGCAAAAAAGATAGTACTTATTTCTTCCTTTTGAACAGGACATTTCCAAGAAATATCTTATAAGTATTATTATGACGCAGAGAGAGCATGCTAAGTAATCACTCTACAAAAGAAAGTGATGAAGAAGACTTTCATTTAAGACTTTAGCTTAGATAGAATGGTGCTTCACAGCATACTTACCATTACAGTTAGTTCACTCTTTTATAACAGCAAGACAGGAAAGCCCTACAGAAAATGGCTCCTGGAAGTCTTTTCAATTCCTTAATAATAGATCCAACTAGGGTATGAGATTGGAAAGGATTAGAATGGAAGATACGGCAGCATTTGGCACACTGTTCAAATGTTCGTTTGTTAGCTTCTCTTCCCCATACCAAATTTTTGTAATGTTCAGGATTTTGGAAAGTTATTATGCAATGGTAGGCAAGTGGACAGACTCCTGATATTCTGTTTTCATAATTTCTTTCCAACATTATATTAGCCTGAAAAGAATTTAAAAGAAGCAAAAGTATAATCTGAAAACATTTTTAATGTCATTGGAAAGCCACTGCATGAAAATTACCTAGTGCCAAAATTACTTTTGCTTCAAGATTCAGGACTGAATCTTTTCACATTTAATTTTCATCTGATCTCATGTATGTTTTATAATTTTTTGGGCAGCATGTTAACTATTATGCATTTTTATGGCATACACTTGCCAAAAGGTCCACAGAGAATACCCAGAGACTACTTTATTTGTGCACAAATAAAGGGCTTTAAAAATGATTACCTAACACTGACTGACTAAAATGACTAAAATGACTAAAATGTAGTAGCATCACACTACCGTATCTTTAGTCAAATTGAATTCTAAAAAATTCTAGGTAATTGATAATTTTGTATTATGAGTATAACCTTTCTGAATAAAGCAACAATCAAGTCATATGATTTAGAGATAAAATCATATTATAAAATTCTGAACTTTGACTCTATCTAACTTTCTGGAATGATTTCTGTGTTTCAGTAATTCAAGTTTTTCAAGTCAGATACTATATTTGCTAACATATCTTTGGCCATCTCAGTTGTATTTACAAAAATTGTCTTCTCTTTGGCTGGGTTGTCATCCCAAGTTCCTTGTTTAACTTCTTCCCAAATATTTAATCTGATGCTGGTTTTATTTCTTTTTTTACCACTTCACTTCAGCAGTGAATATCTGATAACATAATACTTCTTAAGCAACAGGACAATTTGAACATGTGGAATGCCATGTTTGATGGGATAAAAACACTAATCTTCTATTTGTTTTATAGTATTGTTGTTAAATAAGTCAAAGTTTTTTGCCAATTTTTTCATACCCTGGCAAATCTGTCATAATTTGCCCCAAATCTTGTCTGCCGTATTTCCAAGTTGTTTTTAGAAAAAAGCTTGCTTTCAAAGTATTAAAAATTATATTGTTCACTGCAGTGGTGGTATTCAAATTTTTTTTACTAGCGGTTCTGTGGATGTGGCTTGGTGGGTGTGGCAGGGGAAGGATACTATAAAATCTCCAGTCAGAGGTGGTATTTGCTGGTTCTCTGAACTACTCAAAATTTCCACTACTGGTTCTCCAGAACTGGTCAGAACCTGCTGAATACTACCTCTGGTTCACCGCCAACAAATATTTTCAGGATCTTTATTGGTTTAGTCATTGTGACCCTTTATAATAAGCTTAAAGGCTATCAGATTGAAGTTGTATAGAAATCTTATGAATATATAAAGTGAACTAGATAATCCATTCTTAAAATAAAATTCTTTTTTTTTATTAGAAAAGTTTATTTACAATTTAAAAAAAAGACACAACAACATACAAACATACAGTCACATGTAAACATAAATACATCACACATTTTCGTTTCTTTTTTTAGTTGCAGATCAGAAATGCTTTTTCCATGTAATATTACAGTCATATATAATCATAGATATTTCTTCTAGTGATATTCGCTTGGTTTGACCTCTTTTTAGAGTTTTCTCTTGTCTCATTTTTCAAATTCTGACATCACCCATTTTCTACTATCTCCTGCTTTCTATAAATTCTAATATTTCAAATAGCACTCTATTTTCCAACATTCCCATTCCCTTCGTTTTTGTGTTCCATCCAGTTATACCACGTTTCCCATATCTTATAATAATCTGTATCTTCTTTTCCATTTAGTTTGAGAGTTAATCTCTCCATTTCAACACATTCATACATTTTATTTATTACTGTTTGTATAGATGGAATTGTAGGTTCTTTCCATTTTTGCGCTAAAACGATTCGAGCCGCTGTTAGGAGGTGTGCAATCAGGTATTTGTCTTTTGGAGGAAACTTTTTCTTTATCATTCCAAGTAGGAACAGTTCTGGTTTCCACTCCAGCTCACAGTTCATCACATTCTCGATCCAGTTTTTGATTCCTATCCAATATTTTTTAATTTTGGGGCATGTCCACCACACATGGTAGTAGTTCCCAATTTTCCTGACATTTCCAACAATTTGGGTTTGCCTGGGGAAATATTTTTGCTAATCTAGCCGGGGCCAAGTGCCACCTGTAGATCATTTTGTATTGATTTTCTTTGTACGCCACTGATTTTGTATATTTCAAATTTTCTTCCCAAATCTCTTCCCAATCATTTAAATCCAGTTTGTATCCTATATTTTGTTCCCAGGCTACCATTGATCCTTTTACTAATTGTCCTGCTCTTTCCTGTTCTAATAGTAATTTATATAATTTGGATATTAACTTTTCCTCTGGTCCCAAGAGTAGTTTATCCAGATTTGTATTTTTGTTTCTATCCCATATTCCTTTATATCTTTGTTATATCTTGATTTAATTTGTAAGTAAACCCAACTATCTATTAATATGCCTTGTGTTTCCAAGTCCTGTTTTGTTTTTAATTTTCCATCTGTATCCAATATCTGATAGTATTTAAGTTTTTATTCAAATCCATTGTGTTTGGATTAAAGGTTGCCTCCATTGTTGAGAACCACCTTGGTATTTTTGTATAATTTTTCTTTCTTATCTCAGCCCAATTTTTAATCAATGAGTTACATATATGTGTTTCGTAGTATGTTTTTGTCTTTTGTCCGTCGGGTTCCATAAGAGTGCATGCCATCCTATTTGTAAGTCATGCCCTCTAGTGTTAGTATTCTCCTATTTTCTAGTCTTACCCATTCTTTTGTCCATAACAAACTCAGCTTTGTAGTAAATTTCCCAGTCTGGCAGTCCCAATCCTCCTCTACTTCTATCGTCTTGGAGGTATTTTCTCTTTATCCTTGCCCTTTTTCCCATCCAGATAAACTTCATTGTCATTTTATTCAACTCCATAAAAACTTCTTATTTGTTAATATTGGGATTGTCTGAAATAGGAACAAGACTTTGGGAAGTATGTTCATTTTGATTGTTGCAATCCTCCCTAAGAGGGATGTTTGCAATTTGCTCCAAATTTCCAAATCCTTTTTGATTTGTTCTAAAATTTTTATATAATTATCTTCCCACAACATTATTGTTTTTGCCCTTATCCAAATTCCTAGATATCTTATTTTGTTTACTATTTGTAGCCCCATAATTTCTTCAAGCCTCTTTTGTTTAGAATTTATTATATTTTTGACTAGTAATTTGGTTTTTCCCCTATTTACCTTTAAACCTGCTAATTCCCCAAAATCATTTATTTCTTTCATTAAAATCGGGCCTGTCTCTAGAGGTTCTTCTATTATAAAACCATATCGTCTCGAATGCTTGGTTTTGTATTCTTGATTTCTAATTTTCGCTCCTTTTATATTTTCGTTTCCCCTAATCCTAATTAATAGTGTTTCTAATACTGTAATAAATAATAGTGGTGATAGGGGGCAGCCTTGTCTGACCCCTTCTCTATTTTAAACATTTTGGTGGTCTCGCCATTTACTAATATGTTTGCCTTTTGGGTGTCATATATTGCATTTATCATTCCTTCAAAATTGTGTCCAAACTTCATTTTATTAAATTGCTGTTTCATAAAATCCCAGTTCAAATTATCAATGCCTTCTGTGCATCTAAAAGATTAGGGCCATTTGATTGCTCGGATGACTTTCAGTAGTATTCTAATATATTTATTATTGTTCTTATATTATGTCTAATTTGTCTTCTCGCAAAAATCCATTTTGATCTGTGCTAATTTTTCCACTAATGATTCCTTTTAATCTTTGTGCCATAATTGTCATAAAAATTTTATAGTCAGTATTTAAAAGCGATATTGGTCTATAATTTTTAATTTGATTACTATTTGTCTCTTCTTTAGGTATAAGTGTTATGTATGCCTCCTTCCAAGTGTTGGGGATTTTGGCTTTACCCAGTGCTTCGTTACAAACTTCTAAAAATGTATTATTTAATATGTCCCCTATCTTTTTATAGAATTCACTTGGGTATCCATCTGGACCTGGTGTTTTATTATTTTTTTGCTTCTGAATTGCTTTCTTTAATTCATCTAGTGTTATCTCTTTGTTTAGCAGTTCTCTTTCTTCATCCGTAAGTTTCTGTATATTTCCTTCCTCTAAGTATTGTTTTATTTTAGACACTTCTACATTTTCTTGTTTATATAATTCCTCAAAATAGTTTCTTGCAATTTCTTTCTTTTTTTCCAGATCAGCCTCAAGATCCCCATTTTCGTTCTCTAAGTATTGTATCGTTCTTTTCTGTTCCTCTTTTCTCAATTTATATGCTAGCCATCTCCCCGGTTTGTTTGCATATTCAAAGTAATTTTGTTTTGTGTATTGTAGCTTTCTAAGAAGTTCCTCTTGCTCAAGTATATTAAGTTCATGTTTTTTTTGTATTAGTGCATCTTTAATTTGCTCACTGTCTAGCTTTCTCTTTTGTTTGTTCTCTAACTTTCCAATTTCTTTTATTAATTCATCTTGTTTCTTCCATCTTTCCTTATTTCTGTTTGACAAATATGCGATTGATATTCCCCTAACATAAGCTTTTATTGTATCCCACATGTTTTGTAGGGATGTATCCTCTTTTTTATTAAAATTATAGAAGTTTGTTAATTCCTCTCTAATTTTTTGCAAATATTTTTCTTCTTTCAAGATCTGAGAATTTAGTGACCATCTTCGTCCTTTCCTTCCTCCTTCTTTCCAAATTAAAGACATTGGGCTATGATCAGCCCATATATTTGTTAAAATTTTTGTGTCAAAGATTTCTTTATTTAATTCACTATTTATCCAAATCATGTCTATTCTAGACCAGGATTTGTGTGGACTGGAGTGGAAAGTATACTGTGTGGTTTGTGGATTCCTTTTTCTCCATATATCTTCCAATCCTAATTCCTCTACCATTTCAAAAATATTTTGGTAAAGTATTCGTTTTTGGTATTGTTTACATTCGATTCATAATCTTGCCTATTGTCAAGTTATTGCATTGTAGTCCCCCATCAGACAAATCCTCGGGTTGGCAATTTCTATCAAATAAGACCTACCCAAAATAAGACTAGTGTAAATCTCCAGTTCCAGGAAGACTTTCAGGCAACCTGCACCCAAAAACACCCCCCCTACACACTCACACCCACTATTTGGCACCATAAATATTAAGACCTACCAAAAATAAGACCTAGTGTGTTTTTGGGAGCCAAAAAGATAAGACAGTTCTTATTTGAAACACTTATAAGTTTTATAAAATTCTTTTTGGTTTTATTTGGACATAGATTCCAACAGCTAAAGTTTTCTTATTATATATCTCTATTTCCACCATTAATATTCTTCCATCTGTATCATTGTATATCAATTTTGCATTAAAATCCTCTTTATATATAGTACTACTCCTCTTTTTCTTTCGCTGCTAAAGCCATAAATGCTTTTCAAGTTTTCTATTCTCTAAAATTTTTTGTCCTGTTCTTTTATATGGACTTCTTGAAGACATATTATGTCCCATTTTTGTCTTTCCAATCTACAATATTTTTTTCCTTTTTTTGGACTATTTAGTCCATTGATGTTCATTGATATTAATTTTATTCCCCTTCCCATTTGGTCGCTTCTTTTCTAACTTTATTACGTTTTACCTGCTGTTTGACTTCTCGTCTTCACTCCTGTCTCTTCTCTCCTTCCTTCTTCACAAACCATTAATTCTCTGTCCCCCTCCTTCCCCTCCTTTCTCTCCTCTCCTCTCGCATGGGCTCTTAGATCTTCACGGCTTGCATTTCTCGACTCTTCTCTACTGCTCAATTCCTCCTCTAATCCTCCTGTTTGTTCGTAAAATCTTTGAGCCTTCGCTAGATTATCAATTCTGGTTCTTCTGCCCTCCCATGTTACTAGGATTCCTTCTGGATCATTCCACCTGAATAAAATATTTTTTTTATTTAAATGATTTGTGAGGAATCTATATTCCTTTCTTTGGTCTCTCACTCTCCTTGGAATCTGCTTCAGTATTATGACTTGTCTACCATTGTGTTTTATTGTCTCTTCTCTGGTCAATCTATAAATTATCTCTCTAACTCTTTTTCTAGCGAATCTGACATGAACCTCCCTTGGGAGTCCATGTCTTCTAGCATAGGTTGTATAAACTCTATATGCCTCATCGATCTCTAGTACCATCTGATCCCTTTCTTTTTGCAGAATAGTTGCCAATAATTCTGCCATTACGAGAGTCAAATTTTCCCCTCTTTCCTCTTGTATGTTCTGGAACCTTAAATAATATGAGGCTCTATCTAATTCTAAATATGTCAAAGCCTCGTTCGTTTCCCTATATTGGTCTTTAATTTTCTGTTCCATAGCTTCCACCTTCTTCCCTGTTTGGTCTGTTCTTTTCGTAATTGTTATAATTTTCTCCTCATTTGTCTTTGTTGTCTCCTGCAGCTGTCCTATTTTCCCCTCTAAAGTTTTAATTCATTTTTCATCTCTCCCAGTTCACTTTTTAATTCTGCTCTCATCTCTTCTCTTTCTTTCTTGCTTTCCACATGTTATTCATCATTGATTCTTGCATCGTTAACATCATGCTTTGTAATGTCTGTAGTGTGTTTTGTATCGTTTGGGAGGAGTCTGAGTATTGGATTTCTCGGGGCCAGCATCCCTTCTATTGTTTTTTGGGAGGAAGTCACCGTGGGTGTAGATGGAGTTACAGTTGTCACTCCCTTTTTTGCTGTTTTGGTAATGGTGGAAGTTACTGTTGACATTTCTTTTATTATCTTTTGCTGTTCTTTAATGATTCTATTTATATTTCCCCACGTCTTATTTCCAATTTTCATCTACTAGAGGTCCCTCTATTCCAATATTTTCACACAATCAAATCTAACCAAAAAGGGAGAGCAGAGGAACTGTCTATCCTTGTTTTTTTTTTTTGTTAATTTTAAAGTCAAATATCTCTCTTAATAGTCTTGGGGGGGACAGAGGGTAAAATCACATTACATTTCTTGCATATGATTTATGATAATCTGAGAAAAGGAGTCTAAGGAAAGAAAAAATATAAAGAAAAAAGAGGAGAAAATAGAAAACTGGCTGTAGTGAGCAGATCAAATAAAATAAAGTAATATATGTATATAGATATAGAAAAAAGCACAAGACAGAAGCGACTATCAAATCTTATTGTTCTGTATAAAATAGATACTTAATATAAATCACTACCTATCTATCCACAATAATCTCTTGCTGAAAAGTTTAAATCAGTTGTTTATCTTACGAATAAGTTAATAAATATAATTAAGTAATTAAGTATTAGGTTTGTAAATATCAATATTTCAAAATCCTTAACGTCTTATAACAATCTATAATAATATAACAGTCCTATAAGGTTTTCCCCAATTATACTATAAATCTATCTATGTCTATATATATGTATAGTATAAAGTAATATAAAGTAGTATAGAATATATGAAATAGAATACAAATTAGATACAATAATATCGTATAGCGTTGAATCAGGCTCCTTCCGTTCTTTCAATTGCTGTTTTTCACTCAGGTTTTCCAATTGTTCAATGTCAATGCGCCGAAGAGAAAAAAAAATGCAATGTCACAATGGTGGGACTTTCCTTTATGGTCTTCCCTCCAATAGATTTAATCCACGTTCTATCGGTCCTTGCTTCCAAAAAAAGTTCTATTTTCCTTTCTCTTTTCTCCTTTGTTAAGCAGCGAAAGTTCCGGATGTTGATTGGGCTGAATTAGTTTGTAACTTTCCCTTTTCTGTTTATTCGTAAAGGCTGTCCGTTTTCTAAAGTATATAAAAGTTTATACCGTCTCTTTACTTTACACCCTATCACACCGCGGAGTCCTTAGCAGCTTTCAAGTTCTCAAATCCCACTTTTCTTCTTTCTTTCCTACGTTGGCACTCTCTCACTGTGTTTTGTTCAATCACCCTTCTGGTCTGACTTCTTTCCGTTGAATCTTCTATCACAATGGCTACCTCTGCGGGGACTCTGTCACTGCCCGCTGTCCAGTAGCTCTTTCACCTGTCACCCACCGTTCTCAGATCTCTTCCAACCTCAACCGCACTTTCTCCAGTTGGATAAGACCTCTTTTCACGGGTACTTTCTCTTCTCACAGGACTTTCACTTTCTTGTTTAGCTTTCTTGTTCTTTGCACGGGACTCTAACCTCGTCTTCCACTTTATTTTTTCGTGGGGTAGTCACTAAGATTGTGCGCTTTCTTTCGCTTTCGCCCCAATCTTTTAACAATCCCACAAAGTATTTTTCAGTCTTTGTAATTTCTCACCAAGCTTTCTGATATCTTTTCCGATCGGCAACTTTCTCTTTCAGCTTCCCATTAATGGCGTGCCGCCTCGTCTTCGGGCCAGCTCTGACAGGCTGGCTTCTTCCGTTCAGAACTTCGGGAACTCTTCTTCGCCCTTTGGGATCGCACTTCCCAAACCGGCTCCAAGTTTTCTTCCTCGCAAGGGTGTTCGAGTTGGACTCACCCTGCCACGAACGGCTGTTCTAGAATGGAAAAACCCGAGGTGGGAGAAGCAGAAGTATTTCTCCCTACCTCGCCACACCGAGGCGTCACCGGAAGTCCTAAAATAAAATTCTTAAGAATAGTTGTGACCTAGATTGGAAAAAGAGAGCCAGTTTAGAATAGTGATTAAAATACCTGTTTGGAAACTGAGTGAATGTGAGCACTAGTTCTGCCTCTGGTTCTGGGTGAATGTTAGTTCTGCACAAAGCCAACTGGATGACCATGGGTCAGACACTCTGTATAGTCATGGAAAGCAAACACTTTTGAAAACTTGTCAAGGAAACTGCAGGGACTTCAGTAGTCCAGACTGACATGAAGGGACCAGAAGAAAAACCAACTGGAAAATATTTAATCCTATTCATAGTTTAGTCAAATATGAATATAAAAAAGAAATAAACTGATACCCACCTGCTTACAGTAGCTGCTGCTGTATTCTTGTCTTTCTAAGAACCTATGCTCTGTGGTTAGGGTGGGTGTCAGCAACCATGGCTCCAGAGCCACATGTGGCTCTTCAACCCCTTTTCTTCGGCTCTCTGCCAATCCAGTCATGCGACTTGCTCTCTGCTCCGAGACACTGGGCCAACCTTTTTTAACATGGAGGCTGGTGGGGTGGGAATGGGATCTGGGAGGAGGGTATGATAGAAAGGGGGACAGGTCCATAGCTGAGGACCGAGCACGAGCTGCAGTGGTAGCTTCCCCGAAGTTGACCCTCCTCCTCCTTCTCACATGACCTCCTGGCCAGCTGTTGCAGGGCCAGGAGGGCATGCACAAGTGGAGATACCCTCCTCAAGAGAGCACATGGGCTTGCCCAAAGCACAGCCGATCCCTGGGATGGATGTGAGAGGTTTGATGGGGCCAGCCTCCTTGGAATAAAGAAGCTCAGGGCAGCAGGAAAAGGGGGCTGGCCCCGGGGATCAGGCTACTGCAGGGCTGGGAAGGCGTGCATGAGCAGAGATTCCATCCTCAAGTGGGTGGTTGGCTCAGCCAAAGTGCAGCCTGATCCCTGGGGTGGGCATGTGAGGTTCGGTGGGGCCAGCCTCTTCGAAGTAAAGAAGCTCAGGGCAATGAGAAAAGGGAGCTGGCCCAGCCCAACCTCAGGCTCGAAGAAATCCGGAGTACCATCACCAAAGATGCTCACCTATCAACTGGTCAATCAGCACACTCCCTGCACCTTTGCTATGAGGGAGAGATGAGGGATGAGAGATAAGGGAGAGAAAAGGGGAGAAAAAAAGAGAGAGAGAAATGAAAAAAAATGATGGAGGGAGAGAATGAAAGAGAGGGAAAAGAGAGGAAACAAATACGAGAGAGAAGGGGGAGAGAAAAAGAAAGAAAAAAGAAAGAAAGAGGGCGGGAGGGAGGGAGAGGAAAAAGAAAAACAGAAATGAGAGGGAGAGAAAGAGAGAGGGGGAGAGAGAGAAATGAGAGAAAGAAAAGGGGAGTAAAAGAGAGAAAGAGAGAGAAAGAAATGAGAAAATGATGGAGGGAGAGAATGAGAGAGAGGAAAAAGAGAGAGAACCAAATGAGGGAGAGAGAAGGGAGAGAGAGAGAGCTGGAAGAAGAGAGAATGAGAGAGAGGGCAAAGAGAGGAAAACCAATGAGAAAGAGAAAGGAGAGAAACAAAGAAAAGAAAAAGAAAGAAAGAAAAAGAGAGAGAGGTAGAGGAAAAAAGAAAAATAGAAATGAGAGGGAGGGGAGGGAGAGGGAGAGGGGGAGAGAGAGAAAGAGAAAGAGAAAGAGAGAGAAAGAGAGAGAGAGCTATTTCCCACAGAAAACATCAGGAGCCACAAAACCTGGGAAGGCATGGCTGGTGGGGTGGGGTCATGTGACTGGGTGGGAGTGATGTTGAGTTGGCCATGCCCACCCAGGTTTTGTGGCTCCCAATGTTTCTTTCTGTGGGAAACGGGTCCAAATGGCTCTTTGAGTGTTTAAGATTACAGGCCCCTGGGTTAGGGAATATATGTACACTTGTGGGTGCACAGACTTTTTTAGCCCCATATGAGGTACATGGAAGAGTAGGAGTTTTAAGCAGCAGTATTCTATATAGAATTATTTATTGGCCAAGTGTGATTGGACACAAAGAATTTGTCTTCAGTAACATCTGAGTTCACATATGTGTAAAAGAAACTGCATCAGAGTCATCCTATAAATCTGGCATTTTATAATGGAACTTGTAAGGGACAAGTAGCCAAGTTGGCTGTATTTATTTTTTAATAAGCCCCTGGAATTTGAAATTTTATTGTGCTACTACTCCGTTCTATCATTCTCCTGCCCAAATCTAATATTAGCTCCCTGGGGAAATGGAATATCCATATGCTGTTTCTCATTTCCTGCGGTTAAGTTTTAGGACCAACATAATGATGCAGGATGAAATGATCCATACCTCCACTTTGCATATCAGATTTGGGTTTGCTTTTGTTTGCTCTGAAGTTACTGTTTTATTTTGTTTTAATATTAAAGACTCTAATCTAATCTAACGCATAGTCTGGTTATAGTCTTGGAGGAGTATTACATTTTATGAGGCTTCACTTTAAAACTCAAGTGGATGCTGTTCTCTTGGCTTAGAATCACCACCTCATCTTGTGACCTGAGACCTCTCTGGCTTCTGTCTGTGAAATTCTACAACTATATATATTGTTAGAAGTGGAGTTCTCTATAGTGCAAATATAAGTTCCAAGTCTGTTTATAATTATGGACTCAAACCACAGCAGGAATTATGTTTAATCTTTAAATTATTTTCTGGCCATAATAATTGCATTGCTACATATTATAAACCAGTTGACTTCTGCCAAAAATAATCCTTCCTGGAGTCTATTGTTGGAGAAGTGTGAAGCAGCACATGGCTGGTAATTGACCTTGAAATAGTCTGGGCAAATCTATAGAATTTGATATCACTCAGCAGTCGGTTTTTCCAGCCTCAAGTTTGTTTCATCCCATTCTCTTAACAGTCTGTCATTTTCAAAAGCAACGCAACATTTTGCAGTTTCTGGTATGCATTAATACCAATGTCTTCATTTTTGTAATGCAAAATGCCACCATTTGTAAGATATGAAGGCTTTGTATGTCTTTGCTTTTAATATCTGTAGTTGTAAGTATACATTCTCCAAGTCCTTTTCTTTGCAGGTGCAATACACTTTCTTTTTTTTCTTCCTTTCTTCCTGTCTTGGTACAGGTGTTTAAAATGAACTTTTTCAATAAAAGCTTTTTTGAGAAATGCAACTGTGTTTTCTATTCACCAGTGTATTTCTTTCTCTCAGAAATTGGTGTTTGTAAAAATGTGATAGAATGAAGATGTGGTTTTTTATACTAGTGTTTATTCCATTGCAAAGTTCATTCCACTGAGCTCTTAACTCTCAGTTCAAGACATCAGAAAACTCTCACACTTCATAATCCTGGACATTATTATTAGGAAGAGTTTGAGATTCTTCTGTTGAATCATTTAATCGCAGAGCAAAAGCAATAGTATCAGAATCTAAAATGCCGATAGATGTTGAATATTATTGCTTGATGGCCTTATAGCATTTTGCAGTTTCAGCCTAGTTCTGGATTATTGGCAGATTTACATAGTACTGAGGGCGATATCTTTCCATTATATGGTACAAATTATCTTGTTAGGACTTCTTTTTCTGATCCATGTTTTCTTAGTGAGATTTTATGTTCATAAACATTGTTTTTAATACTTATAATGGTAAGTAATCTACAATATTTTTTTCATTTTGGGCTTTAAAATATGGTGTGTGTCAGTGGTGGGATTCAAATTTTTTACTACCGGTTCTGTGGACGTGGCTTGGTGGGTGTGTAGGGGAAGGATACTGTAAAATCTCCAGTCAGAGGTGGTATTTGCCGGTTCTACGAACTACTCAAAATTTCTGCTACCAGTTCCCAGAACTGGTCAGAACCTGA
>CM019154.1:14308069-14422810 GCA_009733165.1 Naja naja | reverse complement strand
CTGCTGAATACTACCTCTGTTCACCGCCACAAATATTTCAGAATCTTTATTGGTTTAGGCATTGTGACCCTTTATAAAAGCTGAAAGGCTATCATATTGAAGTTGTATAGAAATCTTATGAATCTATTAGTGAACTCTATAATCACATTCTTAAATAAAGATTCTTTTTTTTTTTAGAAAAGTTTATTTACAATTTAAAAAAGACACAACAACATACAAACATACAGTCACATGTAAACATAAATACACACATTTTCGTTTCTTTTTTTAGTTGCAGATCAGAAATGCTTTTTCCATGTAATATTACAGTCATATATAATCATAATATTTCTTCTAGTAATATTCGCTTGGTTTGACCTCTTTTTAGAGTTTTCTCTTGTCTCATTTTTCAAATTCTTACATCACCCATTTTCTACTATCTCCTGCTTTCTATAAATTCTAATATTTCAAATAGCACTCTATTTTCCAACATTCCCATTCCCTTCGTTTTTGTGTTCCATCCAGTTATACCACGTTTCCCATATCTTATAATAATCTGTATCTTCTTTTCCATTTAGTTTGAGAGTTAATCTCTCCATTTCAACACATTCATACATTTTGTTTATTACTGTTTGTATAGATGGAATTGTAGGTTCTTTCCATTTTTGCGCTAAAACGATTCGAGCCGCTGTTAGGAGGTGTGCAATCAGGTATTTGTCTTTTGGAGGAAACTTTTTCTTTATCATTCCAAGTAGGAACAGTTCTGGTTTCCACTCCAGCTCACAGTTCATCACATCCTCGATCCAATTTTTGATTCCTGTCCAATATTTTTTAATTTTGGGCATGTCCACCACACATGGTAGTAGGTTCCTGTTTATCCTGACACTTCCAACAATTTGGATTTGCCTGGGGGAATATTTTTGCTAATCTAGCCGGGGCCAAGTGCCACCTGTAGATCATTTTGTATTGATTTTCTTTGTACGCCACTGACTTTGTATATTTTAAATTTTCTTCCCAAATCTCTTCCCAATCATTTAAATCCAGTTTGTATCCTATATTTTGCTCCCAGGCTACCATTGATCCTTTTACTAATTGTCCTGCTCTTTCCTGTTCTAATAGTAATTTATATAATTTGGATATTAACTTTTCCTCTGGTCCCAAGAGTAGTTTATCCAGATTTGTATTTTTTGTTTCTATCCCATATTCCTTTATATCTTTGTTATATCTTGATTTAATTTGTAAGTAAACCCAACTATCTATTAATATGCCTTGTGTTTCCAAGTCCTGTTTTGTTTTTAATTTTCCATCTGTATCCAATATCTGATAGTATTTAAGTTTTTTATTCAAATCCATTGTGTTTGGATTAAAGGTTGCCTCCATTGTTGAGAACCACCTTGGTATTTTTGTATAATTTTTCTTTCTTATCTCAGCCCAATTTTTAATCAATGAGTTACGTATTATGTGTTTCGTAGTATGTTTTTGTCTTTTGTCCGTCGGGTTCCATAAGAGTGCATGCCATCCTATTTGTAAGTCATGCCCCTCTAGTGTTAGTATTCTCCTATTTTCTAGTCTTACCCATTCTTTTGTCCATAACAAACTCGCGGCTTTGTAGTAAATTTCCCAGTCTGGCAGTCCCAATCCTCCTCTACTTCTATCGTCTTGGAGGTATTTTCTCTTTATCCTTGCCCTTTTTCCCATCCAGATAAACTTCATTGTCATTTTATTCAACTCCATAAAAAACTTCTTATTTGTTAATATTGGGATTGTCTGAAATAGGAACAAGACTTTGGGAAGTATGTTCATTTTGATTGTTGCAATCCTCCCTAAGAGGATATTTGCATTTGCAATTTCCAGATCGATCCTAAATTTTTATATTTCTTATTATTTTATAAATTATATTATTAACATTATTGTTTTCCTTATCCAAATTCCTAGATATCTTATTTTGTTTACTATTTGTAGCCCCATAATTTCTTCAAGCCTCTTTTGTTTAGAATTTATTATATTTTTGACTAGTAATTTGGTTTTACCCCTATTTACCTTTAAACCTGCTAATTCCCCAAAATCATTTATTTCTTTCATTAAAATCGGGCCTGTCTCTAGAGGTTCTTCTATTATAAAAACCATATCGTCTGCGAATGCTTGGGTTTTGTATTCTTGATTTCTAATTTTCGCTCCTTTTATATTTTCATTTCCCCTAATCCTAATTAATAGTGTTTCTAATACTGTAATGAATAATAGTGGTGATAGGGGGCAGCCTTGTCTGACCCCCTTCTCTATTTTAAACATTTTGGTGGTCTCGCCATTTACTAATATGTTTGCCTTTTGGGTGTCATATATTGCATTTATCATTCCTTCAAAATTGTGTCCAAACTTCATTTTATTAAATTGCTGTTTCATAAAATCCCAGTTCAAATTATCGAATGCCTTCTGTGCATCTAAAAAGATTAGGGCCATTTGATTGCTCGATGACTTTCGTAGTATTCTAATATATTTATTATTGTTCTTATATTATGTCTAATTTGTCTTCTCGGCAAAATCCATTTTGATCTGTGCTAATTTTTCCACTAATAATTCCTTTTAATCTTTGTGCCATAATTGTCATAAAAATTTTATAGTCAGTATTTAAAAGCGATATTGGTCTATAATTTTAATTTGATTACTATTTGTCTCTTCTTTAGGTATAAGTGTTATGTATGCCTCCTTCCAAGTGTTGGGGATTTTGGCTTTACCCAGTGCTTCGTTACAAACTTCTAAAAATGTATTATTTAATATGTCCCCTATCTTTTTATAGAATTCACTTGGGTATCCATCTGGACCTGGTGTTTTATTATTTTTTTGCTTCTGAATTGCCTTTTTTAATTCATCTATTGTTATCTCTTTGTTTAGCAGTTCTCTTTCTTCATCCGTAAGTTTCTGTATATTTCCTTCCTCTAAGTATTGTTTTATTTTAGACACTTCTACATTTTCTTGTTTATATAATTCCTCAAAATAGTTTCTTGCAATTTCTTTCTTTTTTTCCAAATCAACCTCAAGATCCCCATTTTCGTTCTCTAAGTATTGTATCGTTCTTTTCTGTTCCTCTTTTCTCAATTTGTATGCTAGCCATCTCCCGGTTTGTTTGCATATTCAAAGTAATTTTGTTTTGTGTATTGTAGCTTTCTAAAAGTTCCTCTTGCTCAAGTATATTAAGTTCATGTTTTTTTGTATTAGTGCATCTTTAATTTGCTCACTGTCTAGCTTTCTCTTTTTGTTTGTTCTCTAACTTTCCAATTTCTTTTATTAATTCATCTTGTTTCTTCCATCTTTCCTTATTTCTGTTTGACAAATATGCGATTGATATTCCCCTAATATAAGCTTTTATTGTATCCCACATGTTTTGTAGGGATGTATCCTCTTTTTTATTAAAATTATAGAAGTTTGTTAATTCCTCTCTAATTTTTTGCAAATATTTTTCTCTTTCAAGATCTGAGAATTTAGTGACCATCTTCGTCCTTTCCTTCCTCCTTCTTTCCAAATTAAAGACATTGGGTTATGATCAGCCCATATATTTGTTAAAATTTTTGTGTCAAAGATTTCTTTATTTAATTCACTATTTATCCAAATCATGTCTATTCTAGACCAGGATTTGTGTGGACTGGAGTGGAAAGTATACTGTGTGGTTTGTGGATTCCTTTTTCTCCATATATCTTCCAATCCTAATTCCTCTACCATTTCAAAAAATATTTTGGTAAGTATCGTTTTTGTATTGTTTACATTGATTCATAATCTTGCCTTTGTCAGTTATTGCATTGTAGTCCCCATCAGACATCCGATTGCCAATTTCTATCAATTTCTCTATCTATTGTCTTATTTCTAAATGCATTTAATCCTTTCTTTCATTTCACAATCAATTTCATATTTTCATTTTTTTTTGTTTTACTTTCTTCTTATTTCAAATATAAGTTTTTTATTCTTTTGTTTTTATTTGGCATAGATTCCAACAGCTAAAGTTTTCTTATTATCTCTATTTCCACCATTATATTCTTCCATCTGTATCATTGTATATCATTTTGCATTAAAATCCTCTTTTATATATAGTACTACTCCTCTTTTCTTTCCGCTGCTAAAGCCATAAATGCTTTTCAAGTTTTCTATTCTCTAAATATTTTTTGTCCTGTTCTTTTATATGGACTTCTTGAAGACATATTATGTCCCATTTTGTCTTTCCAATCTACCGAATATTTTTTCCTTTTATTTGGACTATTTAGTCCATTGATGTTCATTGATATTAATTTTATTCCCCTTCCCATTTGGTCGCTTCTTTTCTAACTTTATTACGTTTTACCTGCTGTTTGACTTCTCGTCTTCACTCCTGTCTCTTCTCTCCTTCCTTCTTCACAAACCATTAATTCTCTGTCCCCCTCCTTCCCCTCCTTTCTCTCCTCTCCTCTCTCATGGACTCTTAGATCTTCACGGCTTGCATTTCTCGACTCTTCTCTACTGCTCAATTCCTCCTCTAATCCTCCTGTTTGTTCAAAATCTTTGAGCCTTCGCTAGATTATCAATTCTGGTTCTTCTGCCCTCCCATGTTACTAGGATTCCTTCTGGATCATTCCACCTGAATAAAATATTTTTTTTATTTAAATGATTTGTGAGGAATCTATATTCCTTTCTTTGGTCTCTCACTCTCCTTGGAATCTGCTTCAGTATTATGACTTGTCTACCATTGTGTTTTATTGTCTCTTCTCTGGTCAATCTATAAATTCTCTCTAACTCTTTTTCTAGCGAATCTGACATGAACCTCCCTTGGGAGTCCATGTCTTCTAGCATAGGTTGTATAAACTCTATATGCCTCATCGATCTCTAGTACCATCTGATCCCTTTCTTTTTGCAGAATAGTTGCCAAAATTCTGCCATTACGAGAGTCAAATTTTCCCCTCTTTCCTCTTGTATGTTCTGGAACCTTAAATAATATGAGGCTCTATCTAATTCTAAATATGTCAAAGCCTCGTTCGTTTCCCTATATTGATCTTTAATTTTCTGTTCCATAGCTTCCACCTTCTTCCCTGTTTGGTCTGTTCTTTTCGTAATTGTTATAATTTTCTCCTCATTTGTCTTTGTTGTCTCCTGCAGCTGTCCTATTTTCCCCTCTAAAGTTTTTAATTCATTTTTCATCTCTCCCAGTTCACTTTTTAATTCTGCTCTCATCTCTTCTCTTTCTTTCTTGCTTTCCACATGATTATTCATCATTGATTCTTGCATCGTTAACATCATGCTTTGTAATGTCTGTAGTGTGTTTTGTATCGTTTGGGAGGAGTCTGAGTATTGGATTTCTCGGGGCCAGCATCCCTTCTATTGTTTTTGGGAGGAAGTCACCGTGGGTGTAGATGGAGTTACAGTTGTCACTCCCTTTTTTGCTGTTTTGGTAATGGTGGAAGTTACTGTTGACATTTCTTTTATTATCTTTTGCTGTTCTTTAATGATTCTATTTATATTTCCCCACGTCTTATTTCCAATTTTCATCTACTAGAGGTCCCTCTATTCCAATATTTTCACACAATCAAATCTAACCAAAAAGGGAGAGCAGAGGAACTATCTATCCTTGTTTTTTTTTTTTCCGTTAATTTTAAAGTCAAATATCTCTCTTAATAGTCTTGGGGGGACAGAGGGTAAAATCACATTACATTTCTTGCATATGATTTATGATAATCTGAGAAAAGGAGTCTAAGGAAAGAAAAAATATAAAGAAAAAAGAGAAAATAGAAAACTGGCTGTAGTGAGCAGATCAAATAAAATAAAGTAATATATGTATATAGATATAGAAAAAGCACAAGACAGAAGCGACTATCAAATCTTATTGTTCTGTATAAAATAGATACTTAATATAAATCACTACCTATCTATCCACAATAATCTCTTGCTGAAAAGTTTAAATCAGTTGTTTATCTTACGAATAAGTTAATAAATATAATTAAGTAATTAAGTATTAGGTTTGTAAATATCAATATTTCAAAATCCTTAACGTCTTATAACAATCTATAATAATATAACAGTCCTATAAGGTTTTCCCCAATTATACTATAAATCTATCTATGTCTATATATATGTATAGTATAAAGTAATATAAAGTAGTATAGAATATATGAAATAGAATACAAATTAGATACAATAATATACGTATAGCGTTGAATCAGGCTCCTTCCGTTCTTTCAATTGCTGTTTTTCACTCAGGTTTTCCAATTGTTCGAATGTCAATGGCCGCCGAAGAGAAAAAAATGCAATGTCACAATGGTGGGACTTTCCTTTATGGTCTTCCCTCCGATAGATTTAATCCACGTTCCTATCGGTCCTTGCTTCCAAAAGAAAGTTCTATTTTCCTTTCTCTTTTCTCCTTTGTTAAGCAGCGAAAGTTTCCGGATGTTGATTGGGCTGAATTAGTTTTTGTAACTTTCCCTTTTCTGTTTATTCGTAAGGCTGTCCGTTTTCTAAAGTATATAAAAGTTTATACCGTCTCTTTACTTTACACCCTATCACACCGCGGAGTCCTTAGCAGCTTTCAAGTTCTCAAATCCCACTTTTCTTCTTTCTTTCCTACGTTGGCACTCTTCTCACTGTGTTTTTGTTCAATCACCCTTCTGGTCTGACTTCTTTCCGTTGAATCTTCTATCACAATGGCTACCTCTGCGGGGACTCTGTCACTGCCCGCTGTCCAGTAGCTCTTTCACCTGTCACCCACTTCGTTCTCAGATCTCTTCCAACCTCAACCGCACTTTCTCCAGTTGGATAAGACCTCTTTTCACCGGGTACTTTCTCTCTTCTCACAGGACTTTCACTTTCTTGTTTAGCTTTCTTGTTCTTTGCACGGGACTCTAACCTCGTCTTCCACTTTATTTTTTCGTGGGGTAGTCACTAAGATTGTGCCGCTTTCTTTCCGCTTTCGCCCCAATCCTTTTAACAATCCCCACAAAGTATTTTTCAGTCTTTGTAATTTCTCACCAAGCTTCCTGATATCTTTTCCGATCGGCAACTTTCTCTTTCAGCTTCCCATTAATGGCGCCCGCTTCTTCGGCCAGCTCTGACAGCGCTGGCTTCTTCCGTTCAGAACTTCGGGAACTCTTCTTCGCCCTTTGGGATCGCACTTCCCAAACCGGCTCCAAGTTTTCTTCCTCGCAAGGGTGTTCGAGTTGGACTCACCCTGCCACGAACGGCTGTTCTAGAACGGAAAAACCCGAGGTGGGAGAAGCAGAAGTATTTCTCCCTACCTCGCCACACCGAGGCGTCACCGGAAGTCTTAAAATAAAATTCTTAAGAATAGTTGTGACCTAGATTGGAAAAAGAGAGCCAGTTTAGAATAGTGATTAAAATACCTGTTTGGAAACTGAGTGAATGTGAGCACTAGTTCTGCCTCTGGTTCTGGGTGAATGTTAGTTCTGCACAAAGCCAACTGGATGACCATGGGTCAGACACTCTGTATAGTCATGGAAAGCAAACACTTTTGAAAACTTGTCAAGGAAACTGCAGGGACTTCAGTAGTCCAGACTGACATGAAGGGACCAGAAGAAAAACCAACTGGAAAATATTTAATCCTATTCATAGTTTAGTCAAATATGAATATAAAAAAGAAATAAACTGATACCCACCTGCTTACAGTAGCTGCTGCTGTATTCTTGTCTTTCTAAGAACCTATGCTCTGTGGTTAGGGTGGGTGTCAGCAACCATGGCTCCAGAGCCACATGTGGCTCTTCAACCCCTTTTCTTCGGCTCTCTGCCAATCCAGTCATGCGACTTGCTCTCTGCTCCGAGACACTGGGCCAACCTTTTTTAACATGGAGGCTGGTGGGGTGGGAATGGGATCTGGGAGGAGGGTATGACAGAAAGGGGGACAGGTCCATAGCTGAGGACCGGCACGAGCTGCAGTGGTAGCTTCCCCAGTTGACCCTCCTCCTCCTTCTCACATGACCTCCTGGCCAGCTGTTGCAGGGCCAGGAGGGCATGCACAAGTGGAGATACCCTCCTCAAGAGAGCACATGGGCTTGCCCAAAGCACAGCCGATCCCTGGGATGGATGTGAGAGGTTTGATGGGGCCAGCCTCCTTGAATAAAGAAGCTCAGGGCAGCAGGAAAAGGGGCTGGCCCTGGGATCAGGCTACTGCAGGGCTGGGAAGGCGTGCATGAGCAGAGATTCCATCCTCAAGTGGGTGGTTGGCTCAGCCAAAGTACAGCCTGATCCCTGGGGTGGGCATGTGAGGTTCGTGGGCCCAGCCTCTCGCCTAAAGAAGCTCAGGGCAATGAGAAAGGGAGCTGGCCCAGCCCAACCCAGGCTCTTCGAGAAATCCAGAGTACCATCACCAAGATGCTCACTATCACTGGTCATCAGCACCTCCCTGCACCTTGCTATGAGGAGAGATGAGGGATGAGAGATAAGGAGAGAAAAGGGGAGAAAAGAGAGAGAGAATGAAAAATGATGGAGGGGAGATGAAAGAAGGGAAAAGAGAGAAACCAATACGAGAGAGAAGGGGAGAGAAAAAGAACAAAAAGAAGAAAGAGGGCGGGAGGAGGGAGAGGAAAAGAAAACAGAATGAGAGGGAGAGAAAGAGAAGAGGGGGAGATATAGAAAGAGAGAACGAAAAGGGTCTTCCCGCTTGCACCCTCTATCCTCCCTTCTATTGTTTCTTGCGAGAATGCTCTATTCCCCCTTTTGAGAACCCCCTTATTTGAGCTCTCCTTCTCTCTCGCTCTCTTTCCATCCTGTGAGAGAGTCTCTATGTCCCCGCTACTTGAAAACCATTCTCCCTCATCCATTGGTCTCCCCCCTCTCCCCCTCCTGCTGAGAATTGAACCTTCTCTCGTTTCTTAACAGAAAATCCTATGCCTTTTCTTTCTTTGAGGCGAGGGAGAGGGGAGAGAGAGAAAGAGAAAGAGAATGAGAGAGAAAGATAGAGAGATCTATTCCCCACAGAAAAGAGAGCTATTTCAGGAGCCACAAAACCTGGGAAGGCATGGCTGGTGGGGTGGGGTCATGTGACTGGGTGGGAGTGATGTTGAGTTGGCCATGCCCACCCAGGTTTTGTGGCTCCCAATGTTTTCTTTTCTGTGGGAAACGGGTCCAAATGGCTCTTTGAGTGTTTAAGATTACAGGCCCCTGGGTTAGGGAATATATGCACACTTGTGGGTGCACAGACTTTTTTAGCCCCATATGAGGTACATGGAAGAGTAGGAGTTTTAAGCAGCAGTATTCTATATAGAATTATTTATTGGCCAAGTGTGATTGGACACAAAGAATTTGTCTTCAGTAACATCTGAGTTCACATATGTGTAAAAGAAACTGCATCAGAGTCATCCTATAAATCTGGCATTTTATAATGGAACTTGTAAGGGACAAGTAGCCAAGTTGGCTGTATTTATTTGTTAATAAGCCCCTGGAATTTGAAATTTTATTGTGCTACTACTCCGTTCTATCATTCTCCTGCCCAAATCTAATATTAGCTCCCTCTGGGGAAATGGAATATCCATATGCTGTTTCTCATTTCCTTGCGGTTAAGTTTTAGACCAACATAATGATGCAGGATGAAATGATCCATACCTCCACTTTGCATATCAGATTTGGGTTTGCTTTTGTTTGCTCTGAAGTTACTGTTTTATTTTGTTTTTAATATTAAAGACTCTAATCTAATCTAACGCATAGTCTGGTTATAGTCTTGGAGGAGTATTACATTTTATGAGGCTTCACTTTAAAACTCAAGTGGATGCTGTTCTCTTGGCTTAGAATCACCACCTCATCTTGTGACCTGAGACCTCTCTGGCTTCTGTCTGTGAAATTCTACAACTATATATATTGTTAGAAGTGGAGTTCTCTATAGTGCAAATATAAGTTCCAAGTCTGTTTATAATTATGGACTCAAACCACAGCAGGAATTATGTTTAATCTTTTAAATTATTTTCTGGCCATAATAATTGCATTGCTACATATTATAAACCAGTTGACTTCTGCCAAAAATAATCCTTCCTGGAGTCTATTGTTGGAGAAGTGTGAAGCAGCACATGGCTGGTAATTGACCTTGAAATAGTCTGGGCAAATCTATAGAATTTGATATCACTCAGCAGTCGGTTTTTCCAGCCTCAAGTTTGTTTCATCCCATTCTCTTAACAGTCTGTCATTTTCAAAAGCAACGCACAACATTTTGCAGTTTCTGGTATGCATTAATACCAATGTCTTCATTTTTGTAATGCAAAATGCCACCATTTGTAAGATATGAAGGCTTTGTATGTCTTTGCTTTTAATATCTGTAGTTGTAAGTATACATTCTCCAAGTCCTTTTCTTTGCAGGTGCAATACACTCTCTTTTTTTCTTCCTTTCTTCCTGTCTTGGTACAGGTGTTTAAAATGAACTTTTTCAATAAAAGCATTTTTTGAGAAATGCAACTGTGTTTTCTATTCACCAGTGTATTTCTTTCTCTCAGAAATTGGTGTTTGTAAAAATGTGATAGAATGAAGATGTGGTTTTTTATACTAGTGTTTATTCCATTGCAAAGTTCATTCCACTGAGCTCTTAACTCTCAGTTCAAGACATCAGAAAACTCTCACACTTCATAATCCTGGACATTATTATTAGGAAGAGTTTGAGATTCTTCTGTTGAATCATTTAATCAGAGCAAAAGCAATAGTATCAGAATCTAAAATGCCGATAGATGTTGAATATTATTGCTTGATGGCCTTATAGCATTTTGCAGTTTCAGCCTAGTTCTGGATTATTGGCAGATTTACATAGTACTGAGGGCGATATCTTTCCATTATATGGTACAAATTATCTTGTTAGGACTTCTTTTTCTGATCCATGTTTTCTTAGTGAGATTTTATGTTCATAAACATTGTTTTTAATACTTATAATGGTAAGTAATCTACAATATTTTTTTCATTTTGGGCTTTAAAATATGGTGTGTGTCAGTGGTGGGATTCAAATTTTTTTTACTACCGGTTCTGTGGACGTGGCTTGGTGGGTGTAGCAGGGGAAGGATACTGTAAAATCTCCAGTCAGAGGTGGTATTTGCCGGTTCTACGAACTACTCAAAATTTCTGCTACCAGTTCCCAGAACTGGTCAGAACCTGCTGAATACAACCTCTGGTGTGTGTGTGTGTGTGTGTGTGTGTGTGTGTGTGTGAGAGAGAGAGAGAGAGAGAGAGAGAGAGAGAGAGAGAGAGAGAGAGATGTGTTCTCTTCCAGCTATACATTTTTCCAGTCTAGTGTTTCTTCATCTTCTAATGTAACCCCTGGCAGCCATCCCAGCACAATTCGGACTGGAAACATTTACTGGATTTTGTGCTTGTTTTCATACATAAAAATGTTATTTTATTTTATTGCCAAAAATGTTCTATTTTAATATACATCTACTTTCATTCTCATATTCTAGCGATGTCAGAAATCTTTTCTTAAGTAGTCCATGAGCCAAGATATTAGATCTGAGAATGGCAGTAAAATGGAATTTTGGGGGGTGGGGGTGGTGTAGATTGTGTTGACATTTCCAGAAATGGAAAAAAATGCTAATAGACTAGTACAGCATACTTTTCCTTTTTTGTGTTTTTTCTTTCATATTTATAAAATTGTCAGGCATTACATTTAATTCCTATATTTGTAACAGTCTCAATATCATGTTTACATTAAAATATTAACTAGATATTGACTAAATCAAATATTGAATTCTGTGAAAACAGTTTTTTTTTAACTGACTACTATAACTAGTGACCCTTCATTTCCAAGTTCTGATGTCTTACACAGATGAAAGCTGTGTGCAGAATGAATGGACTGAGCATGGCTGGCTATTTCCTACAGAGTTGCAGCCTTAATTTTTTTGAAAGGATTGGATACCTTCTGACCTCCTGCAATGGCCCCAAATCTGAAATGAAAAGATTTCTTTATGTCCATAAAAAGAAATATCCCCTCAAAAACAAACGGACAGCAAAAAACAGTGAGTAAAATGTATTTCCAGATTGAAAGGGTTGATGACATCACCATTGCCCAGGTGGGGACTCAGTTGGGGGCTCCTTTGAAGTCCCTATTAAATTGCTCAATGAGTGGTACCCATCTATCCAGTCATGGCCACCACTTTTGAACTTCTGGGTGGGCAGAAGCTGGAGCATGTGATGGGAGCTCACTCCATCCCTTAGCAGCAACCAGGTCTCAAATGGGAGCCTGCCGATTGTCAACCCAATGTCCTAACCTCATGAGCCACCCCACCCCGTTGGTTACATTAGTCATTCTTACTGTTTTTTGAAGATAGGAAGATAAAATCTGATCGTCTTTTACATTGTATTGCATTTTTTTTAAAAAAAATCAAGTATTAAACAAGGATCTAAACTCTGGTCTTTCACTTTCATCAGCATATCTACAGTGTTAATATTTCTTTCAGTAATTTAAATTATATTTTCATTATTTAGTCGATCTTTTCTTATTAAAATTTGCAAAATAAATATGTATTTAAAATTTTAACCCATTATTTTGTTTATAATTAATGTCTTAATTAAGGGTAGTATACTACTCAAACAAAGACACAAAGACACAGAGAAAGATGTGAGAAAATATATTAGGAAAATAATTTTAATCTATTTCAGTTTGTGACAGAAGTTATTCAGGAGGACATGAAATACAAACTTATACCACATTACAACTTACTTTTTTTCATATGGGGAAGAAGTGGGAAGGTAATCTATTTCCTTGTGGGTTTTTTTTGGTGTGCTTATTCAATTTTTAAATGGAGATTGTTTCAGCTTTGCTAAAAGGGACAGCTTTCCAAAGTGAATTTAAGAAGACTTTATCACTACAGGAAAATGGGACTCATAAACCTGAAAAGTTACTATGTTGTAAAAACCCAGGGAGCTGAAAGGAGAAATTGGTGACTCATATTGGCACTGCCTTGATGCACCAGAAAACCTTACCTCTCCATTGTTGTCAGTAAAATGTCACTGGGCACCTACAGATAAATGCAAATTCAGCAACCAGAAAGCTTAAACACAGTATATGAAGCTATAAGCTTTCTCACTTCTACATGAAACAACATCTTGTACTGTCAGGATCCTAGTTCTCTCCAAAACTTTTCTCTAGTAAGCATTTGCACCAAACATTTGGGTTCCTGCAAGGAACAGATATCCTTTTATATTTGTTGGGTTTGGTCTTAACAAGGGCATTAACATGGAGTCCCTTCTGTATTCTACTCTAAAAAGGATGGCCTGAAGCTTCCTTTTTTAATAATAAATCTCACCATTAAATTTCACCTTTTCAGTGAAAGGACAACCATCTCTTGCTGTCTATTTTTTCTTAGTCTCAGAGGGCAGGCACATTTATATGTGTGGACAGAAATGGAGAATTAAGTAGCAGCCAAGGTGCAAAGGAAGAAATGGGTCTACCTATGAGGTCAGTTGGATTGTATTTTAGAGTTAAAAGAGCTAAAAATACAGACAATACTGAACATGATTCACTCAACAAAAATAATATTTGCAGGCTTAGGACATGATCTAGCCCTAAGCCATCTTTTTGCAATGAAGGAGCCCTCCTGTCTCTGTTAAAAATTGACAACAGTTTCATACAGTCTTTGGGCAGGACACACCCAAAAATAATTAAAGAGACATAACGTAAAGGCAAAAAAACCCAATTAAAAATGTCCCTATAAAACAAGGAAAAATGGGGGAATTGGCACAGCTGACATGTAAGGATGGCTCTTCATGCGTTGTAGACATTGTCTGCTTGCAGTGACCCTCTTCTTATCAACATTTTGATAATAGCTCTTGACCATTAAAGATTATCTGTTCCACCATTTTCTTCTGTTCTGCCTGCTTGTGGATTTGCATTTGAGTTGAAGTTTAAACAGGGGAATTAAACAAATAACCCAAACAATGAGGCTTTTGTTTACTGGTTTTTTGATAGCATAAGGTGACCAAGGCCAACATAGACTTTGCTCAGGTAGATATTTCTTGAGATGAATATCTGATAAATCAAATACTCATACTATTTTGGAGGAGATTATATTATGTACATTTAACTTCGGGTGAGGTTCAAGGTGCTTGTCATCATCTACAAAGCCCTTTATGGCTTAGGTCTGGGGTAGTTGCGGGAGCATCTGCTGCCAGCAATGACGTCTGATTGTCCGCTGTGCTCACATTGGTCCGGCCTCCTCAGGGTGCTGTCAGCCAGACAATATTGGCTGGTGGTCCCCAGGGGGAGGGCCTTCTCTGTGGGAGTGCTCTCCCTTTGGAATCAACTGCCTGTGGAGCTTCGGGTGGTGCCTGACCTCCACTCCTTCCGTCGTGACCTGAAGACTTGGCTTTTTTGTTTAGCCAACCTGGACTGAAGGGGATTTTAATAATTTTAATTTGTCTTATGTTGTTTGTGGGTTTTAAATTTGGTTTTAGATCTAGTGTTGGGGTTTTAGATTTAATATTTTCTTAAAGTTTGTATTTTCTGTTTTTATCATTGTAAGCCACCCTGAGTCCTTCAGGAGATAGGGTGGCATAGAAATCCCAACGATAAATAAATAAATAAATATATTAAGATATGCTGTATTTTCTTTTAATTCAATAATATCCATGTATTGTATTTGTAAATTTGTAAAATGCATCTGTTTGCATTGGTAGGTAAGGAAAGAAAAGAAAGGACATAAGGCATAAAGCGGTCTTTATAATCTAATAGTCTGGCAGTCTCATTATTAAGGTGCTTCATCAAAGCTTATGTGACAGTGTGTAGCATTTGGAAACTATTATCTGAGGTATGTCATATATAATTCCATGTATTTATAAATATTACATTAACATTTCATTAACCTCTTACAAAAGCACATGCATTGGATTTATTTATTTTACACATTCATCATTTTAATGATAGGGCCAACAAAAATATTTTTATATAGTTAATCTATAAACATTATAGTATTATGGCCTGTAAAAAATAAAAGATTTGGGTCCTGAAGGAAGTTATATTTTTCTCAATTTGTGGTTGAATTGAATCCACTGACATCTGAATTTGTTTACATAATTAATTGTGGAACACACTAAAGCAGGCCACAAACTTATTACTCTTCCTTACTGTCCCATCTTCCTTCCTTTCCTATTTTTAAATTCAGTGCTGACCACTTAGTATCTAGAGGTGAACAGTCAACATTTGTGGACAGCTGGATTTATTTGGAATTGCAAGGAGTTGTTGCCATAGAGGAAAATTGCCTATTCACCAGGTGCTTGTTTGGAAGATATGATTGATGAGCTACCCATCACTCACCTCTCACCTTCTTTCTATGCCTCCAGGATATAATTATAAAAATGCTGGCAGCCTATGGATACCATGGAGCCAAGCTGACATCCACAGTCCTACAGTAGTGGACTACTGCAATGCTCTCTACATAGGGCTGCCCTTGCAGACCACCCGGAGGCTTCAAATGGTGCAGAATGCGGCCGCACGGGTTGTGATGGGAGTATCCCGATACTCCCATAATACACCCCTCCTGCGTGAGTTGCATTGGTTGCCGGTTGCCCTCCGGGTGAGATTCAAGGTGCTGGTAATCACCTATAAAGCCCTATATGGCTCAGGGCCGGGGTATTTGTGGGACCATCTATTGCCAGCAACAACTTCCCAGCGCCCTGTGCGCTCCCACAGACAGGGCCTCCTCAGGGTGCTGTAGTCCAAACAGTGTCAGCTGGCGACCCCCAGGGGGAGAGCCTTCTCTTTTGGTGCACCCACCCTATGGAATCAACTGCCCTTGGAGTTGCGGATGGCTCCTGACCTTCGATCCTTCCGTCGTGACCTGAAGACATGGCTCTTCCAACGGGTCGACCTCGACTGAGGAGGGGTTTTAATGGTTTTTATTGGTTATTGTCGGTTTTTAATTATAATGATTGGGATTCTTGTTTAATATCTTTTAAATTTTAAACTTTTGTATTGTATGTTTTTACTGTTTTGAGCCACCCTGAGTCCTTTGGGAGATAGGAGGCATATAAATCCCATTATTAAATTAAATTAAATGTTCCACATAATGTTAGTTGCATAAAAGACATAGATAGTGACAAAACCAGACTTTTACTGTAAACCTCACTTTCTCCCGCATTACTCTCAAGTGTATGGCATAGAATCCTTTGGCTTTTCTATCATGAGTCAGCAGCTTCACTGAACAATGGAGGCGGAATTCAGCAGATTGCTCTTTAGGGGTTCTTCACCACATATAAACATTTCAGAAATAGTGATTGTACGCATAATGTCAAATTTAAAATGAAAATGGGTAAAAGGAAGGTTCATGATGTTAAAAAAATTAACATTTCTATTCCCCCCCCTAAATGTCGGTTTCCAGTAAAATCAGAAAAGAAAATGTTACCAACTCACTGTGAAATTGAAAATGACAGTAATTAGTATTTGACTCTGTTTTCTATCCTACTTGTGAGGTGCATTGTTTAAGCTGAACTGCTGATTATAGCATCAGAACAATGGCTTTTCCAGTTCTGAAAATAGATGTATTTAGATAAAAATGGCAGATTGCCAGGAACACCCTGTTTGCATGTACTTTGTTCAGTTGGGAATCTGGATTCCTAGCCAAAATAAAGCAATCATACCAAAACCAACCTATTTGAGTCTTCAGTTAATGTTTTCTTATTTCTCTTTAAAAATTTCCTTCACCTATTTTTTCATTATAGCTTTATTTTACTTGATGTTAGGAGTGGGCAATAAAAAAGAAATATCGAAATGTAGTATCAATAAATCCAATAAAATGTTATTATGGTTAAATGTGAACTTTGTGCCATTCCCACTTATGACAAATGAATCATATTTACAAAGTTATCTTTCACCCAACTGTACATACATGCATGACATTTGTATGTACAGTATATTGGACCAAAATTAGCATTCTTTGAGATTAGATAAAAATGGTTGATAATTGTATAATGTTTGTGGTAATGTGAAATTTATTTGGGACAAAGATTGAAGTCTGAGAACTTTGATAAATCATTTCAGTAATCTTTATGGTTTTGTAGTGTCATCAATCGCTTTTGATATTTATTTTATAACTCAGAGCAGTTGTACAAAGCAGGACAGGAATGCTTTACGAATTGATACCTGCCTTCTATTTTCCCATGAGCAACAATTCTGTGATCTAGATTGAACTGAAAGTGATTGATCAAAATCACCCAGCTAACTTCTAAGCTTAAAGAAGGCTTAGAACCTACAGTTTTCAACCATAGCACCTTAACCACTTCACTTGTCTGTTTTAAGATTTGTAAGTGAGGTCCATCTGATAAAGCTTCTACTTTCAAAGTCTAATTTATCAAGCAGGTGAGAGAAGGTGTTTATCTACATGGTTATAAATAATGAAATCTACACCTTCAGGAATTGTGTTCAGCCTTACTTTCTTTCAAAGAGCAATAAAACACATCTTTTTCTAGGCCTCTATTTTTAAATTGTTGCTAATTTCAGCGTTGAATTGTAATCTTTGTCTTATATGTTTATATTTTGCATTACACATTTGTCAGCACTGAGTATTTCAATATGGTTTTTAGGACCAAAATTATAAATAATAAGGCAAAAGAAAATTATATTCCAATTCATCTTGAAAATATTGATGTGATGGTTTCCAAGAAGAACTTAAAGAATGGGAACATCTTGAAGTTGAACTCATATTTATCAGATCACTCACTCTAATAATCATTTTAGAATCCTTAAAGACAGTTAATTGAAAATGTAGTGTCTAACCACTGGTATTTAGAAAATAATTTCTTTCAGAAATTTAGAGCAGACTAATTATACCATATGCTCTTTCTGAATCACAAACAGAAGTTAGTAAAAGTTCTGCTTGTTCTTAACTCTAAACTTTTAAAAAAATGGCAGCACCCAAGCTGTTTGTCTTCTTCTACTGCACAGCCTTTTCCACATAACAGTATCTAAGCCATAGTGATCAAGCTAAATGTTTTTCTTCTCTTAATTGCCAAATTGCTGTCCAATTATGTTGCACTGATCACGCTATCTTGGCATTCTAAAAGTTGTAGTGTCAACACTTCTGGTAGACACCAGTTTTGGAAAATCTCGTTCATTCGATTTTTCAATTCCTCTTCTTGTTTTCACCATCATGGGCTATTGTACATAGTTCTACAAATGATTAATAGATAGTCTATCTATGTTTATTCAGTGGGGCTTACCTCCAGATAAATATGAACCATCTAGGAATCTGAAATGATCTTTCTTTGTAACCAGGTCTTATTTCAGGTTTTGTTTTGGCCACTGCTTAATGAGGAACAGTCATGGGGTTGATACCTTATAATATTCTTCTTGTGTGTAGTATGTGCACTTATAATAAGTTCATAATTTTGTAGGGGAACTGTCTCAGTAAGGCATATTTTAATGTACTCTTTAGGAAAATAAAATGATATTTTATTATGATAGTTAAAAGTGTGAAAACAATGATACAATTAGATCAGGAATAAGTACCCTGCATCCCTAGAGAGATATGCCTCCATTCCCTTTATTATAACCCAATGAGCCTATCTTTATCATGTTTGTCAAGAATTCCCTGCCATTCTCAGATGTGAAAAACATAATAAATGTTTTATAGTAAATAGTATCACGATTGTTAAAAATCCAAGAAACACTTTAAAATACCTAAACCCTGTAGCATTTACCACCTATAATCCTATCAAATTTTGATTTGATTATATTATTTTATTTACCACCCATCTTGTAATGAGTGACTCTGGGTGGCTTCCAGCATGAAATCCTAACAAATAAATATCTTTAAAAGAATAAAATATAACTGATAACAGTCTCACATTCTTTGCAGAGCTCTTAATGGTTAGGGTGGCTCTTGCCATGCCTTGCTGTAGATGGGCACAATGGAAATCTTGAAGATACATTCTAATTATGTTGCTAAAGAGACTTTCTAAGTAGCAAATACCATTTCATACAGAGGTCTCCAAACTTGGCAATTTTAAGACTTCTGGACTTCAACTTCCAGAATTCTCCAGCCAGCTGGAGTTCTGAGTTGAAGTCCACAAGTCTTAAAGTTGCCATGTTTTGGGACCCCTGGTTTAATACCTTATTAGCAAGGCAGGTGGCTTTTCTAGAAAGCTTTAGTTCTTAATTATTCAAGTTTAATTAACATCTGATATTCTTACTTTAATCCTTTGGAGAAGTTTGATAATACATAAATTATATGTATTCAAGTATATATATCTGGGTACTGGGTATCTACAGACCCCTTACATCATGGACATAAATTGTTTCAACTTCTACCTCAAAACAACGCTATAGGGCTCTAGACACAAGGACAGTTTTTCCCCGAATACCATCACTCTGCTAAATAACTAATTCCCTCAACACTGCCAAACTATTTACTAAGACTGTATTACTATTATTCTTATCATATTTCCTATTACCTATCTCCTCCCACTTATGACTATAACCTTGTTGCTTATATCTCTATGATATATATGTTTTTATTTGTTTCCTAGTATGATTTGACTGCTTATTTAGTAACCTATGACCAACCTAAGTGTTGTATCTTATGATTCTTGATCAATGTATTTTTTTTCTTTTTATGTACACTGAGAGCATTTGCACCAAGGCAAATTCCTTGTTTGTCCAATCACTTGGCCTATAAAGGATTCTATTCTATTCTTTTATAAATCAGCCTTTGAACCTCCCATCCAATTAGAAAAAATAAAAATTAAAAGAAGGCAGGCTTTTAAAAACTGAACTCCCAAATAGCCCTAACATGCAATTCTAAATTCAGACTACAGCAGGAGTGGGATACTACTGGTTCAGCCCTGTTCTATAGAACCTGTAGCTGTGAAGAGCAGCTGACACTGAACCAGTTCAGTATTTGAGCCACCCACCTGCCCAGGCTCTAGGCTGTCCTTTATTCCCTGCTTTTCCCTCCTCAGCTGCTTTGCGCGGCACAGCTGAGGTTGAAAAAGCAGGAAACGAGGATTTTCAAACGCTGTGCACCTGAGAGCAGCGCTTGACAGCTGTCCAGGCAGCACAGCTGATGATTTCTTGCAAACGCTGCACACAGGATTGTCTCCAGTTCGGAGAACCGGCAAATTGCTCCACTGGCTGGCCCCGCCCCTCTCCTCCCACTCACTTCTTACCTGGCATGCAAGCCATCCAACTTGCCTTGTTTGGTAAGTTGCTATTTTTCCTTTTTTTTCCTCGACCATCAGCTGCTCTGCTTTGCTTCCTTGGATTTCTTGCTTTCTTAGCTAGTCTAAAAGTAGAGCAAACCTTCCTTAGGACTGAAGCTTTTCAGTGCAGACCCAGGTAGCCGATTGCAGATAGATAGATCTCTAAGTTAATTTGTGATTCTGTGAGCAACTCAATCTGCCTGCCTGCTTTGTCTGCTTTGGGGTTAAAGTTGCTCTTTTTTTAAAATCAATATTTACATACATGGTGTGTTGTGAGTTAATTTTGTGAGTTTGCTTGCTAGAAAATTTTATGAGTTTGCTAGCAAGCAATTTTTATGTGACAGACTCAGGCAGCCAATTGCAGATAGATCTCTAAGTAAATCTGTGATTATGTGAGCAACTCAGTCTCCCTGCCTGCTTTGCCTGCTTTTGGGTAAAAGTTGCTCTTTTTTTAATAAAAAAAATCAATATTTACATAAATATTTATAATATTTACATACAAGCCATGCCCACCTAGTCACATGACCACCAAGCCATACCCACAAATTAGTCCACATCCACAGAACCGGTTGTTAAGAAATTTGAATCCCACCTCTGGAGTACAGTACCTTTGTCAGAAAGTAGAACTTTCTGGAGTTACTATGCAGTTTACAAATTAGTAGAGTTTGATGGGGTGATCAAACCTACCAATGACAGGGTGGCATTGAGCACCTCACTGTGATACTGTAGGACACGCCCCTAAGTATAAAAGGGCTGTCAACTGTCATTTTCAATGAGAGAAAGAAAATGAGGAGATTCTAAGGAGATTGGAGATACTGAGAAGATCCAAGACTCTGAGGAGATATTAGGATCTGACAGACTGAGGTCTGTGTATGAGAAGATATAGCAAAGAGATCCGAGAGAAGATCTATAACCTAAAGAGAAAGGGACTTTCTAAAGAGGTTAGCTATATCTAAGAAGAGGTTATGAGAGGAAGAACTGTGAATCTCTCATAGTGACTTCTAGTTCCTTGAAGGACTGTTTAAGAGGAACGAAAGAAGAAAAGACTCTGTATATATTTAAGAATAATATATTTATTGATTATTCTGTTATAAATAAATCTGTTTTGATCTGACACAACTTGGCATTGCAATTTATTGAATGACTCTGTGAAATAGATATAGGTTTAAAGATCCAGGCCAAATTCAATTATTAATATTATTTAACAACCTTGCTGTAGGGCCTATGGTTTTCTTGCTTAGCTTGCTTGCTCCTGAGACATTTAGCTGAAGTTCTTATGAAATTGCATAATATTTTGCGCAATGCTATGATTAAGTTATTTAAACCTATATGTTCTTCACTTATATCTTTAACTTTCTTTGCAGAATAGAAGAGATGGGAGTAATTTTGCAACTAGGTCTTACAGATATAAATCTGCGTATTTCCCTCTATGCTACATTAAATCTTGTAGAGATATTTATGTTTGGCTGAGTGCTCTGGGAAATGAATACTACATTTTCATGTGAAGGAAGAAGTATAATTATGCTGTATCACAAAACTACATCCTTCAGGATTCAGCATTTTAAACTGCTTGCATCTTATAATTATCACCAATGCCAGAGCTTGCCTGTTCTGCATAATTAGTGTCTAACGTTTAAAACCTCTAAAATTATTTTCAAGAGATGTTCTTTGTGTTTCTCTGTCTCCCCCCATCCCTTTTGCTTTGTTAACATTTGGGAAGAAACATTTCCTCCAGCTTTTAAATTATGTAGGAATGTCAACAGGACATAATATTCCTCTTTTTAAACCTATCATGTAAACAGTGACTGCTAATAAGAGAAAGATGCAGCCTATATTCATGTTCAATTCATTTTCAATTTCTAGCCTGGATATACTATAGATATATGTATTTTATTTGCTAAAATTAGAATGATATTGTATGCCAACAGAATTGCATTTTATATGCTAAAGAGCATGTAAACATAGTTAGCTCCTTCAAGTAGATTATTAATTCTTCAAGTATAATTTCAGTGCAGGGTCTGGTATATCATGAATGAACCCTAAATAGGCAAAATAACAAATATACAAGATTAAGACTATTGCTTGTAAAGTGATAATGGCAACAAATCCAGGAACATACATTTTAGGAATCAAAAGTGAGAAAGGAATACATGCAGAATACATGCAACTATATCTAACAGTCTTATTATTGTATGTAGTAGTCCTACCAAAGAAGACCCAGTCATTTTATTGCCTGAAGGTGAAAAGGGTTAGGGTAAAGATTAACATCAGCATTAATATTAGCATTAGAATCTAAATTAGAACACAGCTCAGTTCTTATTAACTGTATCCACAACCTCTTTGGCCGTATTATAAAAATGTTTTGCATTACTGAGGCATTTTTTTCAACTTTCCAATCAAGTCAGCAGCCCTGGAATTCCTAAGTGTTCCTGTATTCAAATACTAGAGATTCCTATCTCTGCTTACTAGTACTGGTGTCTTGATTAAACAAAACTGGATATATGTTGTCCCCTGCTAAAGCTAAAATAAAATGGCACCTACCTCACAAAATGAAATTGCCAAGTAACCGAAGCCAACTGCATTATTTAGGCAAAACATTTAGGAACATAGACACTTCTCTCTTTTCCTGGAAATAAAATTTCATTGAACTATTTTCTTTAGAGGGTTAGAGGTAGTCCTCAACTTATGATTATAATTGAGCACAACATTTCTGTTGTTAAATGAGAATTTGTTAAGTGAATTTTGTCCCATTTTATGACCTTTCTTGCCAGAGTTGTTAAATGAATCACCACAGTTGATAAGTTAGTAACAAGGTTGTTAGGTGAATCTGCTTCCTCATTGATTTTCTTTGTCAAAAGGTTTTTTTAAAATTCATATTTATATCCCGCCCTTCTCTGGAGACTCAGGGTGGCTTACAACTTTTGGAGTGCAACCCAATGCACTCAGCAATAGCCTTCATTCCATTGTATATGCCTGCTTATTACTAAGCGGCATTTTTACAAAGTCAGCTTATTGCCCCCAACAATCTTGGGTCCTCAATTTACCTACCCTGAGAAGATGGAAGGCTGAGTCAACCTTGAACCTGGTGGGATTCGAGCTTGCACTAATTGCAGGCAGCTGGAATTAAGTGCTAGGTATTTAACAGCCTGCACCACCAAGGCTCAAGGTTGCAAAAGTTGGTCATGTGACCTTTGGACAAAGCAAAGGTCATAAGTATGAGTCAGTTGCCAAGCATCTGAATTTTGATCACCTGATCATGGGGATGCTGCAAAGGTTGTAAGTGTGAAAAATGACCACAAATCACTTTTTACAGTGCTGTTCTAACTTTGAAAGGTCACTAAATGAGCTGTTTTAAGTTGAGCATTATCTGTACTTCTGATTCAAATATTGGTCCATAGTTTTTCTTAATGGTGGTGCTGGTTCTTTGATTAAACTAGAAAGGAGAAGCAGTTCTTCCCTATGCTGAGTTTGACAAAAATGTTACATATAATTTCACCTTATTTTACTTATATCCAAACACACCACAACAATCAGATCTGAACTGAGGAACATTATGTATTATTGTGATAATTTGGACACCAAGTCACTGATCTATTATGCATTTTTTTGTTGCATGACATATAAATTGTATTCAGAAGCACAAATAAGACAGATGGCACAAAATAGGGAACATTTAAAAAGTTTCTTATATTCTTTAATACTTATCAATCAATGAATTTATATTCACAAACTTACACTTAGGTTACTAGTCTAAAGTGAGTATGAGACAGGGCATAGAAATTAAGTCTGTGCATAAGCTACAAATGAGTCATCTCTCATACTTGTTTATGAGGCTGGAGGTTTGTTACCTCCTAGAATCATTTTTGAAGATGCCTCCCTTTGGGAATATAACAGTATTTATGCTGTGTCAAACAAACCAAATTATGTTTGTTGGTGTGATTGCTGAACTATTTAGTACATTTCCAGGAAGTTGGTATAGTATATGTTTCACTATCCTTGCATAGCATCTCTTTTTATTTTAGTTAATTTGAGCTTACAGTCTTTTTCTTGTTAAAAATCCTTTCTTTTTGATGAGAATGTTCTTTGTTATTGTTTTGTCACAGTAACACAAGCTACAAGCGCTGAATGTGTTGAGACAATATCAATGTATTGTTGACATTTCTTCCAATTACTTTTCTAGTTTTCTTGACGATCTTTGTCTGGCCATGACCAACTTGTCCTATCCCATCTTGTCCATCCATTAACTTAGTTCTGCTGTTGTGCACATCTGTTGCTTTTGTATATTTTTATCTTTTTTTTAGTCTTGCTCCTTTTAAACTTTCTATTTGCTCTCTATTTACATGCTTAAATGGCTCGTTACAAATCAATGGTTTTTACTTTATCCAATTTCAACATATATAATTCTGCTGTATATGATGATTATATTTAGATTATTTTATGGATTCATAGAGCTACCCAATTCAACACTGTGACTCTGGACAGTGTATAGCAAAAATAAACAATAACAAAGAAAAATAACCATACAATATTGGAAAAATTTCCAAAATAGTGACCAGATGGGAATATCTTATAACCAAAAGGGAACACCATTCAAAAAATTTAATCTTAACAACTTTTCTAAAGGCAACCAAAGTTGTGGCCAAAGTTGTATAGGAGTGGAGAGGAAAGATCATTCCAGAGAACAGGGGAAGCCCCATTCCTAGGTCCCAAAAGGTGGCAGTGTTTACGGGAGGTACTTATAGATGAGAACTATGGCTTATTTACAAGGAGGTTGGTGTTTCTAATCACCACAAATCCTATGGGAATGTGTGGGCCAGGCAGCTATTCTCAGGAGAAGACAGTCCCACAGAAGACTGGTCCCATGCTTTGGAGAGATTTAAATATCAAAACCAGCACCTTGAAGTGCATGTAGAAACCGATTGGAAGCTAGTTCAGCTTGTGGAATAGTGGTGTCATATGGATGCGATGAACTGAATCCATAATTACTTGCACCTCTGGACCATCTGAAGCTTCTAGATGGTTTTTCAGATAGGCAAATAAAATTGCTAAGGGCAGGAACATGGCCCCTTGGCATGGGCACAAATGGTGTACAACAACACAGCCACCATCTGTTCTTTGAGCAGACACAGTGAATCCAGGCAGAATTGTGCACAAGCCTGAATGAGGTAGTACCATCACATCCATACCCTAAGAAGTAAACACTCCAGCTCCTATCTCTGAGTGACCCAGAATCTGTACATGTTCAACCCAGGCAGAGTTGAATCACAAACTGTTTTTTCCTATCCAGACCCTCAAACTCTCTAAGCGCTGAGGGCAAATTGTCACTCAGAAAGCTGGAAGTGGAAATGTACAACTGGGTATGATCAGTTTATTGGTTATCTTCATTTTATATCCAGAATGACTTATCACAAATAAGTTTACCATCTGAGGAAAGGATGGAAAATACAGTTAGTATAATGCTGGGTATGGGAGAGAATATGATATGTGAGTTTAATTATTCAAATCTATAGGGATTCTTATAATTTTGTGAATTTTTAGAGAGATTGTGAACTGATTAATGTACAGATTAAATGAAAGCGGATAGATGTGGAGGATTCATCACACATTGTTCATCAGACTCCTATTGGTATGTCTCTAATAATGTTTACCAAGAAATATATTGCTTAAGAAACTGTGTTAATCCTTTGAGATACATCAAACTTCTCAAGAATTACTAAAACTCAATTGTAATAAATAAATTATAATAACAGAATCTTTACAGCCTGATAAACTTTCTTAGGCATAAGGTAGAGTTTTATAGGAGGATCAGTCTTGAGTTTCTTCTTCAGTCCTTCTTGTTTTTCCAATGGAAGAAAAATCTGGTCTGGTTCCAAGCCAGGAGAAAGGCGCTGGAAATAAAATGGAGGCTGCTTGTAAAGAAGGACTTTGTTTATTGATGAGCAGAACCAACAACAGCATGTAGTTCTGGGACAGCTGACAAATTGGCTATTTTGTAATTTTGAGGCTTGCTTTGAGTGCTTTTATTATTTAATTGGTGGTGGGTTAATCCTATTGTGTCCTAAATATCATGTCCTGTCCTTCTTAATCTCATCAACTGGAGCTGAAGATGTTTTGTTTATGAATAGATTGGCCTGGATTTCTTAATGGGCACAAAATACCCATCTCTAAAGACTTCAGGCATCTGCTGGAGGCTGTTGGGACTGCTTTCTGCCTTTGTTAAGATTTTTTCCATTTCTCCTTTGGGGAAATATAATATTCTGCCTCTTTAAATATTCCCCCAAATTGTCCATTCTCGGGGAGGTGGGGCTTCCCACACAGGCTTAGATGCATTTTTATAATAGTTGCTGTTGACTTTCTTCAAGACTATCTCCATATTCCTCTATTTTAACAAGGAAATTGTAACAATACCATAAAATATTTTCCCCACTCCATCTATTTAGCAAAGGTGCAGAAGTGTTATTTATTTACCTAGTGATTGAAATGGATAATTTATAGGCAAAGACATCTGCAATAATGGACAGCAACATCAAAATGGCAACATTAGAACTCCATTCCCCCCCTATATGTAGTCCCCTGGACCTCATTTAAAAAGCACTTTGTCTCTAATAATCTCCATATGTACAAAAACTCATTTGTGGCATGGTAATGATATGAATGTCTCAGTTTATCTCAGTAAAACAATAGGAAGAAAGTAGGCATAAATATGACAACTTGAGATTTAAGAAAGTTTAAGAAATATATAAAACATAGTTATCATATCAAGCCAATTAATTTGGGAGGAAAACTAGGAATTCTGACCGCTGAATAAATGCATATTTTAATGAAGGGGTTTAAGACTGGAAAAGAATAATACAGACATCAAAAACTGAAATGAAGAATGAAAGGGACTTCTATGTATGTTACTCAATGGCTACTCAAAGATAATATGAAATAGTATATAACACAAGATATAGAAAGAGGTAAGGGTTAGCAGATTTTAAAAGGAAGAAGATGCTATCTTCAAGGATTTCCATTTTCATGACTTTCAAAGGTTTTGGGATGGTTCCTGTCATAATGGCTCATTACACATGGGGTTGATTCTTGTTTGAGGATTATCCTCATGTTCCTCCCCCTCCCCCCTAGAAAAGGCATTAGGTATGGGAACTAGAGAGGAACAATTGCGATGTTCCTGAGGTAACCTGGATCTAAGCTGATCAATGTGCCTGCTCCAGAGGACTCCATCCTCTGTTTGTACCCTGTAAGAACGAGGGCCTGTGATTTGAGTTATTTCAGCAGGAATCCATGAAGGTTCACCCATAAGGTTCTTAGCATAAACAGAATCACCCACACTGAATGTGCGAACTTTCCTAGTGGAATCTAGTGGTGCGTTGGGTGCGTAAGTGGGATGAAGGCGGTCAAGGGGAGACCTAAGTTTCCTACCCATCAACAACTCTCTGGGGATAAGTTAGTTGATGGGTTAGGAATGATGTGCTGAACACAAAGAAGTTTTTCAACTTTCTCAGTGATGTCCCCAGGACCCAATTGCTGAAGCTTTCCTTGGTAAAAACGTACCATGCATTCAGCCCGGCCGTTAGCGAAGGGTGCCCAGGGGCAGTCAGGGCATGTCTGATACCCTGTTGTGCTAGATAGGATTCAAAAGGTTGGATGTAAATTGAGGGCCATTGTCAGAGACAAGAACATCAGGTAACCGTGGGTTACAAAAGCTTTTAAGCTGCTTGACAGCATCAGTTGTGGTGGATGCCATAGGGATGACCTCTAGCCATTTGGAATATGCATCTACTATAATAAGGAAGGTGTGCCCTCTGGTAGGGCCAGCGAAATCAATGTGAATCCTAGACCATGGGCCCCTAGGACATTCCCATTCCTGTGTGGGGGCGAGGTGGGGCAGGCCTGACTACCTGACAGTTGGGACAAGATGCAACCCAGTTTTCAACCATTTTGTCAATACCTGGCCACCATACATAACTCCTGGCCAATCCTTCATCCTTACAATACCTGGATGACCCTCATGTAACATTTCCAAAACCTCTTTGCAGTTTTGCAGGAATAACCACCCTGTTACCCCACAAAATACATCCTCTTAATACAGATAATTCAGTTTGCCTGGATTTAAAAGGTTGGGCAAGGTGAGGTAGATCTTGAAAAGGCCAACCTTTCTTAATCCAGCCTATAATAGGAGCCAATAAAGTGTCTTTGGCAGTCTCTCTGGCAATTTCAGCAGCGTGTACTGGAAGCTTGGCAACAGTTTCTAGGAAAAAGGTGTGTGCCTCAGGTTCAAAGTCCTCCTTGCGACAAGGAAGTGGGCAATGACTCAAGGCATCAGCATGTCCAATGTCCTTGCCAGGCTTGTGGATAAGTTTGTATGAATAAGCAGCAAGAAATTCAGTCCACCTCAGCATTCTTGGTGACAGGATAGTGGGTGTAGGTTTGTCTCCTGCCACAATGCCTAACAAAGGTTTGTGATCTGTGACAATGGTAAATGTTCTCCCATATAGATACTCATGGAATTTCTTGACAGCTGCAACAATTGCCAATGCTTCCTTGTCCAATTGGCTGTAATTCCTCTCTGCTTTGGTCAAAGTGCGAGAGTAAAATGCAATAGGGCTTCCCTCCCACTGGGAAGCCTGTGGCTCCCTCCCCCACACTCCAAAAGGGGATGCATCACAAGTCAGTACAACAGGCAAATTCTCAGAGAACTGTATCAGTACAGCATCAGGCGTGATTAGTTTTTTAATATTGTTAAATGCTGATTGTCCCTTCCTGCCCCAGACCCAAACAGATTTTTGTCCAATAATCTGTGTAATGGTTCTGCAATGGTTGCCTTCTGAGGTAGGAACATGTGATAAAAGTTAATAAGTCCAAGGAAGGCTTGCAAATCTGTTTTGCATTTTGGTCTAGGAGCTTCTTTGATTGCTTGAACCTTGGCATCTGTAGGGTGGATGCCATGCTTGTCAATCATATAGCCCAAGAACTCAACCTTGTCAGTTCTAAGAATGCATTTTTCTTTCTTGACTTTTAACCCCGCTTTCTTGAATCTGGTAAGGACTTCTCTGAGTCTCTCTTGTATTTGAGTGTCATTTTCAGCAGAGATTAACACATCATCAAAGTAAGGCACTACCCTGGCAGTCCTTGGAGCATCCTTTCCATAAGGCTTTGGAAGATGCCTGGTGCCACGCTTACTCCAAACTGTAACCTTTTACATTTGAAGGCACCTCTATGAGTCACAATGGTTTGGGCCTCTGCAGTGGCATCATCAACTGTTAGTTGTTGATATGCCTGGGCCAGATCCAATTTGGCAAAGACTGTGCCCCTGCCAAGTGAATGTAATAAATGATGCACCACTGGAACTGGATATGCTCTGCTGGCGCATGGTTCAGTGTCCTTATAGTCTCCACAGATTCTTACTGACCCATCAGTCTTGACTGGTGTGACTATGGGTGTCTCCCATCTGGAGTGGTCAGTGGGCTCTAAAACTCCTTGAGCTATTAGTTTATCTAATTGTGCATCAATTTTTCCTTTAAGGCAAATGGGACCCTTCTGGGCTTTAAAAGAATTGGGGCACCTTGGGATCTAGGTTGAAAGTGATAGGGGTCCCCATATACTTGCCCAATCCTTCGCTGAAGACCTCTGGAAACTCAGACTTCAAGGCCTCCTCCCATTCAGTGTTGCTCACGTGATTGATGCCAGTCACCTCGATGCCTAGTGGATTGAACCACTCAAGTCCCAGCAAGCTTGGGATCCTTGTCCACGATGGTCAGGGGCAAGCGTTTGGTGTGGCCTTTGAACTTCATGTTGAATTCTCTTGTTCCAACTACTGGAATCTTGTTCCTTGGTAGTCTTTAAGAGTCAGTGCTTGCTTCTGGAAATGTTTCTTCTGAATGTTGGGAAGTAGCCTGTGAATAGTGTCCCATGACACCATAGATAAATAGGAGCCTGAGTCCACTTCCATTTGGCAAGGCCTTCCTTCAATTAGTACCTTCACATGTACTTTTCTGCTTCTTAAGGGTGAAGAATGACCAATGGTGACTGTTTGATGAGTTTCATTCTTCCCATTTGCTTCTGTGTTGCCCATTTTCTCACTGAAGTTGTTAGGCTTGAATTCTTTGTCAGGAAACTTCCTTCTGTGTGGTGGAGTTCTGGATGATTTGCAGACTCTTGCTAGATGACCTCTTTTTTCTACAGGCAGATGGTATCAAGAAACTTGCATTCAGTGTGGGGTGGCTTCCCCCACAACTCTGCAGTAAAAATCTTGCCTCTTTCTTCCCAGGTCTTTCTTTTCTCTCCATTCTGAGTCTATAAATTCCTTCCTCCACCTCACTACAGTCTGACTCAGAATCTATTTGCTCATAATGAGTTGTGGACTTTTCCACATCAGGATGGCTTGAGGCCTTGTTAATTTTCTTCATGGCTGCTGCTGAGGACTTGGTGGCTTCTGCTGAGGCCTCTTCTATGGCTTCCTTCAAGTGATCTTAGGTTTTAATAATAATTTGCTCTGAAGCACCTTGTCTTTGAGGCCTAGAACAAATCGATCGCGCATGGCCTCTTCAAGTTGTTAAACTGCATGCACCCCAATGTCTCTTAAACTTGCCACGAAGTCGTTAATGTTTTCGCTTTCCCTTGATCGATGGTAAAACTTCGTGTCTCTTAATGAGGCACGATACTTTGGGGCATAATGGGCTCTTAAAAGCTTTTCTAAGTCGGGCCAGTCCATTACCTTCACGTCTGCAGCTCCAATGCCTTCGCCATCTTGAAAACTGCTGGACACAGTGTGAGAAAGACCGCCCTCTTCGCTTCTCGGAAATGTTGGTGAGATCGTTTCCCTCCAAATACATTTGGAAGCGATCTGCATACAGTCCCAGTCTTCTGCTGTCGGATCGAATGGGGCTGGGGGTGTTCAGCGCAGCCATCTCTCAGCTTGTTTTCTGCGTCGTCTTCTCTTCAGGAAGGATCCCACCTTCGTCGCCAGTGTTAAGTTTGCATGAAGAGTCAGAGGTGGAGTGCTTCAGTGAAGAGTTTATTAGTGACTACAGCTCATAACAGACCCGATTTGGCTGGGCTGCGGCTGCTTTATAGCCAGCAGCAGTTGCCAGCCAATCAGAGTGCAGATTTTCCGCACTTTTTAAACCAATCATATTTGACATTTTACAAGAACAGTTCAAACTAAACCAATGACATTCAAACCTGCATACATAACAATCAGGACTTCCGAAATCCCAGGAGAAATGTCTTCATTGTTGGGTGCCTGTCCTGGAGCAGCCTTTCCCAAACCCTTTTAACCTTCCAAAAGGCTATAAAAACTTGACTTTTTCTACAGGCATTAGGACTGAGTGGCTAGTGTAGCCTGACATTGGTGAATTTGTGACTGAACATGATGCACCAGATGTTCGTTTTTAATTTTTTTCCACTTTACATACATTATCTTGTATGCATTTGTATGGATGGTGTTTCTATTGTTCCATATTGTGAGCTACACAGAGTAATTTGCTTAATAACGATGGGCACATACATTTCTTAAGTGTAAGTATAAATGTAGCCATTATACTTTTGAAGCAATTAATGGAAATCATTTTAGTAAGATCAGCATGGTTGCAATCTTTAGATAGATAGGGGAAAACCCTTCTCTAAGATTAAATATTTACATTTTAAAATACACAAATAAGAGCTCTGGGTCTCTTCTAGTTCACTGGAATTTTTCTGGCAAAAATCACAGCCTGCTATTGATATTTTAGAGCTTTGATTCAAGAGAGACCATTAATCAGATAAAACATTACTAAATGTAGATCATATGTAGACTAAATGGCCTTTGTGGTTATTTTTCCCAGAAATCCTCCTTGTATCTCTGCTAGTAGAGTAAAGCTGCTATGATTTGGAATTAATGACTTTGAGACTATAAGACGACCTTTCTTGTGCACTACAGATGCCACAAACTATATGTACCCTAAAGATATAATCTACAGGCATATGATGGCCAATCATTTCATATTAAGTTAAACAGTTCCTGTAGTTCCAGGTCTAAAGCAATAACATTTTGAAGAATGTATCAGAAACTGACTTTGAAGCATTCACTTTGTGTTCTACTGCCCCAGCTTAGCTTAGGATGTTTTTTTTTTCAGAGGAGGTGAACATACTTCTAAATAAAGTACTATGCTGAAAATATTAAAAGAAAACAAAGGTCAGAAACCTTTTTCTAAACAGACCACAGCTTTGCTTTACAGCATGCCAACTTATTGTTTATATTTTAGTTGACAGGTTTGGAAACAAAAGTCAGATGGGTGCAAGGAGCCGTGTGGGCACCATCTGTCTCTGATCTCTTGATAAATATGACATCATTATTTCTATGGGTGCAAATTACTTTTTAAACTCTCCTGTATGTTAGGGTTACTCTGTCAGTACTGCAAAATTCTGGATGACCATGAGGTGGAAGCAAAGATGTATAGAAAGTTACTACAAAAACTCTGGATTTTTGTAGTACAGATCCTTACAGTAGGTGGATTATTTTCAGGTATCTGAGTTTGCTATTAAGCAGTAGATATCAAGCAAAAAAAACCATAATAGGCCAGACAGTTCTGTAAAGCTGTAAATTACAGAAACCTACGTCCAAATAACAACCATATGAACAACTGCAAAACCTGAGGAAATAACATCAAGGATGGAAAAATGTTAATTTGAGCAACGGCTTTTTTGTCTGTTTATAGCCACAGCTGCAAGTTCATTGTGTATTTCTCAACATGCCACACAAGGTTGCTTTAGTCATTACTGTGAAAAGCTGAAAACCAGAACGAGAGGGATGTTAGCATTCATTCTGCATGAATGAGAAACAGGAAGCTTCACATTTTGCCACTCAGCCTACTGGGGTGCACAAAACCAAAAGGGCCTTGGTGGTGCAGGCTGTTAAATGCCTAGCACTTAAGTTCCAGCTGCCTGCAATTAGTGCAGGCTCGAATCCCACCAGGCTCAAGGTTGACTCAGCCTTCCATCCTCTCGGGGTAGGTAAATTGAGGATTGAAGATTGTTGGGGGCAATAAGCTGATTTTGTAAAAATGCCGCTTAGTAATAAGCAGGCATATACAATGGAATGAAGGCTATTACTGAATGCATTGGGTTGTATCCCAAAAATTGTAAGCCACCCTGAGTCTTTGGAGAAGGGCGTCATATAAATGTAATTAAAAAAAGCAGACACATAGGTCTGAAGAGGTTGTCCAGACTGTAAGATCCTTATATGCCTAGGAATCAAAATTCAGAGTAGGGGTCTTATAGTAATAGAGCAAATTTTTGTGCCAGATTTTTTAAGCAAAAAAGAGATCATGCAGACAAAGAATGCAATAGCACAAGTAAAAGAGACAATGTGCCACCCAGTTTTCTATATTCAGGGGCATCCAGAGAGAAAAAACAATGTTGGACTGGCAGGTGCAATCAGGAAGTCAAAGTTGCACAATCTTTTTATTGTGCTTGTAATACATGTAAAGTAGGACTGGGACTTCAATTGTCTGAACCCATCATTTTGACACTGTTGACCTTTCTGCAGATGCTCTTGTAGATATTCCCTACCCTCATTTACCTTTGCCAGGTGATTAGACAGATCCAGCTTGTAATAGAGGCCATTTTCTTGCTGAAAGTTTGAATGTTTTCTTTAATATTAATTCTTATCGGGCAGCTTTCCTACGTTTTTGAGCACTTACAAATTGTAACCTTTTAGGACCCCGGAAAAATTGCTTTAAAGCTCCAATGAGGTATAGTTTAAAGAAATGGATTGCAAATAGAATTCAGAATTAATTCAGAAATGAGAACTAATTCAGAATTTACTAATTTAATTTCCCCAATTTTTATTACTAAAACAAGCTATTGGAGTTCATTCATTTAGTTTTCAGTCGTGGAAATGAGTATAGATCTCAACTGAAGTAGGGTTTTTTTTTTTTATTTTTGTTTAATTTCCTTTTATTATAATGCATTTTATTGCTTCAATACAGTGATGTTTATATGATATTTATTTATTTATTTATTTATTTATTTATTTATTTATTTTATTGGACTTATATGCCGCCCCATCTCCAAAGACTCGGGGCAGCTCACAGTTAAAACATACAAATACAATAAATAATTAAAAAGAATTAAACCACTATAAAGTCCAATGAAACCAAATTAAAAAGTTAAAACTATCCTATAACCCCCGTGAGGTAATCACAGCCCGACTTGATATGATTAGATATTATTAACATTATTTATTATTTAGAGCATTTAGATAAAGTATTGACAATACAGAAAGGAAACAAAAATCAACCAATATTAATTGCAAATTAGGATGTCAACACTACAAGCAACATTACAATATCAAAATATTGATTATATAATAGTTATTATAGATATTAAGCTAATTACTTAATAATTTCCACTGTACTATATGTTTATATGTTAATAAAAGAAAAAAAGATAAATGAAGCAAATTTGATAAAAGTTAAAATATGTGAAAAAAAGAAAAAGGAAAAGGAAAGATGAAAATAATGACAACTATAAGTATTATTTTTTTCTAACTCCTCCCTTTTTATGCATTTGCTTATTTGCTATATTTGTGGACATTCAGGAGCCTTAAAAACCAACTAGTATGTGTTTGTGTCTGCCATGGTGTGCAATGCATTTGTTAGGTGTGAACAACAAGACTCACATGTGCAGAATTCAAACTTACTACTTTATTATGTTCTGCCTATAATACAGGAATCTCTCCAGTCTGGTAGCCACTCCTGGGAACAATTAGATAAGTCTCCAATCAGTAAGGTGAACAACGGTCCTCCTTTAGAGAGGACAGTCCTTCTTTTGTAAGCTCTGTCCTCTCTTGAAAAGTGTCCTTCTACATGTCCTCTTTTTTGATATTTGAAGACTAATCTGTAAATCTCCGTATTTGATCGATGCTGATCTGATCCGTTGTGTGTGATGTGATGTATTTGTATTTGATATGATGATTTGTCAAGACTCTGTACAGTGCGGTGAGACGTGATTATGAGACACATGCACTCCAGAATTGTTTTGAGAGAGTGTCTTTTTAAGTTTTTATCCTTCTTTGTATCTCTGCACCATAAAACTCTTTGAAGTCCATTGCCTTAAGTCACCCCTTCCAGAATTGCCAGTCTTCTCTTCAGTGATTTGATCTACTCTTTTATCCATGACAGGCAGTTTGTTTTATAAAATCGTTTAAAATTTTATAAAAATTAAGGGTAGGGTCATTTCTATCTTTGGAACCCTGTAGAATTTTTTGTTCTACCCACATTTTACTGACAGCTTTTTCCCATTCTTGTAAGGCTCTCTCTGAAATTCTGATTAGTGCTATTTGAAATAAATAATTTATCTTGGATAACACATTTGTTTTAATAAATGCAATTGATCCAAAACCAGATAACTTGAAGTTCTTCCACCTTTTAAGGTCTCTAACATTATTTGACACAGTTATTTTGATATGCTGTACTTCTTGATTATTTCCTAATTAGGTACAAATTAAGATATTTTCCTGAAAGGGCTGACAAACAGGTTTTTCTTGTGTTAAAAATCTTGTAATTATACTTGTTTTCTGAATATTGATTTTATATTCAGAATACTCACCATATTTATAGATTTGTTTCATTAACTGCCTTTGTGGATTTGTGACAATTTCTTGATTAACTTCTGGCAAATACCTGAAGAAGTCCCTGCACTTTTCCAGGAAAGATTTTAGAAGTGGCTTTCCAAAAGTGGTTTTCCATAGCCCTGAGAGAAAAAGTGACTGGTCCAAAATCACCCAGCTGACTTCAGGCTAAAGGCAAGACTACAACTCACAGTCTCCCAGTTTCTATCCAGGTGTCTTAACCATTATACCAAAATAGTTTGCAAACTGAGTTTTAATCTCCTACTTAAAAGTGTACTCTGTAAGTAATAGTAACAATTTGTAGAGCAGAAAGATAACATAAATACAACTCTGGGTTACTTTGAGGAGACAACTAAGTTCTATTAACAACTTTGTCATCAATCTAAAATCATACTAATAGCATTTTGCAAAGAGTCATTCCTATTATGTTAATTGTGATTCATATTATTTTCAAATTGGCAACAATGGTTCAAATTCAAGTGGGCAAGAAGTCCAGGGTGACATTTTTGAAATGGAAATCAAAAAGGAAAAAAATGCACTTTGATAGATTTATATTTGCTTTAACAATAAGCTTATGTGCAACCAGTGAAGTGAATTAAATTAGAGAATCCTGTATGAAATAGAATTTCATTTTATGGTAAACCACAAATCATTTTAACCTAGAAGATAAGGAATACAAATGTATTCTTCACGTCATGGATAGAGACTAGTTTACAAACAGCCAGTTCGCTGAACTGCTCAGAAAGTTAGCTAACGGTTTGCCCGAACTGGTGCGAACCGGTTGAATACCACCACTAGCTATTTCCTCTTTATACATATCTTATTTATATTGCAACCTAAGTTTTAAAGGTTTTTCTTGAACCATGATGGAAAATTCAAAACATAGCAGTCACATCCAGTAGGCAACTTTCCTTACTTATGAAAAAGTGTTCAGGAAAAATTACAGTAGAAGCTTCTTAGGCAGCATAAAACTCACAGACAACATCCTGTCTTCCAAGACTTCCTTGGAGTCTTGGAAAAGTGCTTCCCTCATGCTCTTTGATCAGCTTATGTTGGTTGCCACATGGCAGTAACAGAGCTGGGGCTTAAAGAATGTGGAAATATATTGGTAGGCAAGGAAGTCCCATAGACTTTGTTTCCAATGTCATTGAATCATTTTTTAAAAAAAAAACTTTACCAAATTCTATAATCCTTGCTCTTTTAAAAGTTAAACTGTACCATTGATTGAAAAGGATAATACCATAAAGAATATGTTTATCCTCTTGTTAGGAAACCATATTCAAGAATTGTTGGTATAGAAATATATGTATGCTTGTAGTTATAGTTTGATACCGTAGGTTAAGGCTCACCTGGTTGGGAAATTGTGGTGGATTGACTTAGTGGGCATATGGCACACTATGCATATGTTGCCAAAGAATATTAACTGTGCCCCTGCATCAAATGTTATATATGACAACCTTGTTCAATCTGTTGCCTTACAGATATTGTGGTTGAAAATTCTAATCATTACCAAGGTGATTGAATATGTTGCTTTGGGATGATAGCTGCAATCTAATATCATGGTAACAGAAGAACAGCTCTGTGCTAAATAGTGTGTGAAACTAAGAAATAGTATGTGAAACTAGGAATTGTTGATTTGCTGCAGGAAATGAGAGACTGTAGGATATCAAGATACCAAGATATATTCAAGCCCTACAGTACCATAATTGGATTTTTCTCCTATTCCCTTAAATTGGAATTGGTACATAATATATGCAAAAATCAGAATGCTGAATTATACATGAAGTTTCTTTCTGGGCATCTCAAAAGTGTTGAAATGCCATTGCATGTCTATGCATTTATGTGCAGGCACAAACCTGTCTTGAAAAGCTGTCTGAAAAAAAAAAGGGGGAATAATACTATTTTCCTCCTCAGTGCTTTTTAGGACACAATTTGAAACTATGTGCAGCTATAAGAACTATAAAAGAACTATATTAAATATATATTAAATAAATAAATATATTAAATAAATATATTAAATAAGTAGAATAAACAAATTAGAACTTTAACATGAAAATAAATAATATTGTTAGTTCTTCTCTGATTTTCTTGAGTCAAAGAATATTTAACTGAGTATTTGGTTAGCTGAATCTCTCCAACTCCCATACAAATGCCATGAAACAGATATAGACAATCCTAGCAAAGTGTGTGTGTGTAGACAATCATAACAAAATCTGTGGGTGTGGGTATAAATAAATTAATTTGTCCTTGAACTTCAAGAAAAATATTAAAAAGTGGGGTTGGATCTTATGAAATCCTAGAGCCACAATTTGGCCATTCTATATAATGGAAAATGAATTATTTTTTATCAGCTCTTTAAAAGGGAGAAGGAACATTTTAAATTTATATTATGTAATATATGTTTTCCTTTCAAGGAACCCAATGTAGTGTTTCCATTTTATCGTTCTTACCACTGAGTAAGGTTAGGTCAATGAAGAGGTGAGTAGGACTGTACACATTTTCTAAGGGATTCTTCATGGCAGAACTGCCTGCTTTTGAAGTAATAACATGAAACACAGGAGCATTCTACCTCAGCCACAGAATCTGGCCCAAAACAAATTCTTCCTTAACCAATTCAGAACTGAAAAAATAACTCACCCATTTCTAAAATAGAATTGCCAGATCTAGGGCAGAATTATACTGAAGCAATTTATGTAAAGCATAGAAATTAGGTTTAGAGTGGAGCATCCTTCCAAATTCAGTTTGAGGCCTTTAATGGAATGTTTTTCAAGACCAGTCTGAAAAAAACAATTATTGAATTTCATCTTTATCCCTATACATGTATGTATTAGAGCACTGTACTTTCCTTATGTTGTTAAAATAGGATGCTTTTATTATTGTGGATGGAGATCAGACATTGATTCCAATTTAAAATGAAAATGAATGTAAATGTATACATTTTCCACATTTGATCATTTGTAGTGAGATAATTACCAGGAGAAAATGCCTGATTTCATTGCTGTGTACGTTTGAATTTTTTCTAGATGATTGAGTGACTGAAGAAGTCTTTTGATGTTTATAACTTGTCTACTGAGCATTTCAAATATATGCAAAGTGCTAGGCTTTTGTAAAGACCTGTTTTTAAATATTGTACAGTTGTTATGCACAATATACTATAAGATGTATGAGCATTGTTTCACTTTTTTATATTTTTGAAAATACGTTTGAATCAAATGTGTTAGTGTAAAAAGTGTCATTTAGCAGCCCAGCACAAACATAAAACATTATAGCAATTGGGAATAGATAATTTGCAGACAGCCTTATATATTGCCACATATGAGGCAGGGTTATATTATGTTACAAATATGTATATGTATAAATGTATTTATGTTTTTTAATGACCCTATAATCCCTTTTATTGGGTCATCTGGATCATTCCTAGTTGTTCCTGTTCAAAGTACACTGCTAAAGAACTGGCTTTGGTGGCAAAAACAGCTGTTTGTCGGCAGGAGAAAATGATTGCCTGTGGCTCAAAATGCCATTTTTGGAAAACCTTGCTTTGTGGTTCTAAGTCTGTTATTTGATAATATGAATTTGCATTGTGGTGAGAAATGTCTAAATACTAGAAAATAGAATAAAAATGTTCTGTCTCTGCAAAAGTAAAATTTATGACTATAACTTTTTCAAAATGTTCAAATTTCAAAAATTACTAATAAATATCCTAGCATAGAATTATCATTTATTCACCCCATAAGACCTTTTGTTCCAAAGATATTGAATATTGGATGTGGCCTACATTAGAGAATAAAATCCCAGTTTCAAATGGCATGAAAGAATCTGTTTTCAACATAAGATTTTACTGGTGTGCTGATTCAGTGTTTTTCAAACACTACAAGTGTGCAAACACATGTGTATATACACACACACATGCCAACTAGGCACTAGGTCTAAACAATTTGTTATAGCAATCTTGGGCCAATCGAAGGACTAGTATTTCTGTGATGGCTTTAGTAAATCACTCCTGTATTTCCAAAGACAAGTCACTATAACCGAACACAGTTTTATCAAATATATTTTTCAGCCTAAACAAAGCCATTTACCATTACACTGAAAAGTAAAGGCATTGCTTTTACAAATAAAACAATAATATAAACATGAAAAGCATTAATATGAGAACATCTGAACAGAAAAAGATATAATATTTAATGTATTTTCTGTCTCAGATTGTAATTTCTGGAATACTTCACCTTTTACAATAAGTATATTAGTAATGGATTAGGAATATGGTTTAGGAGTTGGCAATGGTGGTATCAGCTGCAAATTAAGATAATAATCCTTAAGGAAGAAACCTAATTTGAATAGAACTGACCTACAAAAATTCATTCATCTGGAAGGCAGCTTCTGTCATCATTGCCACTAAACAATATCAGTTTTAATGAGGTCAGATTGTTGTTGCAATCCAGAGGGCACTGCTGTTGTGCACACATTGCCTTGCTCAGCACTCAAGAAATTGAATACAGATAGGCAAACTCTCTGTGTAAAATATTCCACTATTTATTTACCATTTCATTCTGGGCCAGAACAAACACTCTGTATTATTGTGTCTTCCTAGGACCTGGAGCCATTGTTCCAAATAAATGGGGATTTATTAATAAGTGTAATAATAATAAACAGTCCTCATTTTATTGACCTGGGAAGAATGGAAGGCTGAGTCAACCTTGAACTGGTGAGAATCGAACTGCTGGCAGTTGGCAGAATTAGTCTGCAATACTGCACTCTAACCACTGTGCCACCATGGCTTAGATATTGGAATACTGTTATCATGTCACTCTTTGTCCTTGTTTTCATTAAACTTCTATTAATTAAACTAAAGTATATACAAACTCGTGGGAAGCCCAACTGTTTGAGCTACTTAAATTATCCAGGGATCATGATATGCCGTTCTAAGCTTTTTTTAAAAAAACGAATGGGAGATCAGTTTATAACCTCAGCCTCTGAGGTGTGTTATTTCAAGGCAAAATAACACACAATTTTTTTTACAGACTTTCTATTTGAATATTTATATTATTTTAGGAAAACAAAATCCAAACAGGGAGAGGGGGCAAACTCTTCATTGTGCCCTAAACATTACTCAATGCCAGTGGTTGTCAATCTCAGCAACTTTAAGATATGTGAACTTCAACAGTCAGAATTCCTCAAGGGAAGTTGATGTTCACACATTTTAAACTTGCTCAGGTTGAGACATTGTTCTATCTGTTAAAATTTTATTTCTCTAGCAACCTGGTTTTGGCAAAATAGACTTTTGCACTCTGGAGGTTTTTATTGTGCCCAGCAGGTTTAACTCCATTAACATTATATGATCAACATCACACTGGATAAGCCCTCTGGAAGGAATCCAAGGGGATATGGCTTCTAACTATTTCCTGTGGCATTTGTGGTCAAAGAAGCCATGAAACAGCAAATTTGGAACATGGAAAAAATAGTATTTGCAATGGCCAAAGCTGTGCAACTGAAAACTCTATCAAAACTCTATCACTGCTCTGTTCTTTTACCTTTTTGATATCTTCATTCTAAGGCCTTGCCATGTATTCTTATTAGCCAGAATAAAGATTCTACCTACTGCATTTACGCAAGATTTTCAGATGCCTCCTCTTCAGAAGGACTATGTCCTTGACTCTCAAGGTTTGTCAAGTCAGTGCCACATGTTTTATTATATTGCTCTTTTTATAAGAATGATATTGACACCTCTTTTTAGTAAATTCCCAGGTGTACCTGACTCATTTTATGTCATTTTCTTTTTATCAGATTCAACGCCAGATTTACTTACAAGATGTATAAATTTGTTTCTGTTTTTATGCTCACCAAGAAGATCATGGTGTCATGTAGATATTTGCACAAGTTCATGGAAAATTTAACTGCTTATGTAAGTTCTGCCAAAATCTGTTAGCATCTGTTTAATAATTTCCACAAAAAGGCATGTGATAAAAGTTGTGATCAATTTATATATCTATGTTGTATATACACATATATACCTGTGTTTCCCTGAAAATATGACTGGGCCTTATTTTCTTTTGACCCCCCCAAAAATGGCTAGGGCTTCTTTTTGGGTGGGTGCAATTATTGACTCACCTTGCAGTGGCAGTGCCAACAACCCCACAGAAACCCACTGCTGGCCCTCTTCTGCCGCCACTTGCTGCTGCTTGCACACGTTGCCCCCAGCCTCCGTTTCGCCATCAGAGCCTTCTGGAAAAGTCTCTGCAGCCAAGAAACGAAGTCCAGACTGATGCGCACATTGCCTCCCAGCCTCCATTTCACCTTCAGATGCCTTCCAGAAAGTCCTCTGTAGCCGATAAATGAGAAGTTACAGGAGAAGTGGGCCTGCAATGCGAGGCAGGTGTTGGGGTGTGTGAGGCCTGGTAAGTTGGGCAGCTCCACCTCCCCATCCCCACCTGAGCTTAATTTTTACCTTTGCACCTCGCTCCACCCCCTGCACCCTGGGGTGATGGGGTCTTAATTAGGGCTTATTTTGGGGTTAGGGCTTAATTTTAATCCATGTGTTCAAAAACATGATACGGCTTCTTTTCGGGAATGGGTCATATTTTTTGGCAAAACAGAGTACATATTTGGAAATGGAAAACATTTTTCAAAAACCTATTCTGGGGCAAACTACTTTCACAGTATAAATTAGGGATAATTATATACAAAATATCACATAAAAGGTAAAGTTGAGAAGAAAATCACATATCATCTCCAGGCAGTTTTTTAACACCTCCCCGTAGCCAAAAGAAAAATATATATAATACAGAATGGTATGTTCATATTCTTGAAAATTATGCTTAGCTTGCCAAATGCCTGCTAATCACATTTAACACACCATTCAATTTCCTTTATGGTATCACCTTCCATTGAGATCTGTTGGTCAAGGTATATGTAACCTCCTCTATGGCTGGAGAGAAAAGTTTTTGATCAGTATGTGCTACCTGCTTTGACGTATGGACACTAACACTAACCTCACAATCGATACAAAAGCTAAGAGTGGCACAAAGAGCCATAAAAATTACTAATATTGTTAGTGCGAATTGGATCAATATGAATGATACTTAGAATTAATTTTGTTTATATGTATAAAGAAATGTTTAGATTGAACAAGAAAGACATAGATGAAGATAAAGATGAGTAATTAGGTTTTTCTTTTTAGCTAATGTATGCTTAAACAATATAATGAGGATTACTTAAATTCGACAAATGTGATAGAGACTACTAATATTGTTATGATGAATTGGATTAATTATACCCAGAACCAATTCTGTTGACACACAATATGAATGTATATTGGAAAAAATAAAAAAATATATAACACACACAGACACACACACACAAAAGAGCCATGGAAAGATACATGCTCGACATTACAAGACAAGATAGAAAGATCTGCACATGGATTAGAGAACAAACGAAAGTGAAGGATATCATCAAGACAGTAAAAGAATTGAAATGGAAATGGGCTGGTCACATAGCAAGAAAAACTGATGGCTGGGGGACCAAGGCAGTAAAAGAATGGATCCCACTTGGTAAGAAGCATCCATGAAAGAGACCTAAAACAAGATGGATTGATGACATCATTAAGTACCAGTTGGACTTGTATTGGTTAGAAACATGCAGAAGAGGCCTTTGTAGACAATGGTTAAAATGATGAATGATGGTATGTACATATTAGCAGAACTGTGTGGACTGGATTTTTAACTATATATGTAGGTATATTCAGGAGACACAGAGTTGGCTCATCTTTCAGTTACTAGACAGTACAACTATTTTTATGTCATTCTTGTATAGAAAACTTGATTTTTTAAAATTTACAGGCATGAGTTTGCTTATATGGAAAAGGAATATTTGCAGGTTAAAATATGTCAAGTTGACCGCCATGATAGTGAGGAAAAAAAGTCACCTGTTGTTAAATGTGTCCATTTTTTTCACCATTTCCTGCACATTCCTTGATATTCATTTTTATTCAATAACTATTTGGCCACGATTATGTTAGAGCCTGTCTCTTTAATTCATACAACTTGGGGTAACCAAGGGTTGTTTTATTTTACTCTAAATGTGTTTCATTAATCTATTTTAAAAAGTCTACCTGATTTAAAACAGAAGCTGCACTTTAATGTTTCCAGCAAGAATGAAACAACTTGCTTATTCCAAGTACACAATGGTACATCAGGTCAAAAGCTTAATTAGCTTCTTTTTTATGTGGATGATTCAGCAGTAAAAACCTTCTCCCCTTTAAAGAACACAAGACTCTTTCTCAGTCAATCAGGGATGCACTTAACTTGCAAACATAACACACACAAATTCCCACTGAGCTGTAAACATGCCCCCTTTATAATTTAAGTGGTTAAGCATAAGAAATGTGCTTTGCTTTTAGTTGATGTTGCTGCTCCCAGAACTTACAGTCCCAGAATGATTAATTAGGAACAAATTGAAGATGCAAAAACACACATTCACATAATTTATTTTAGAGCAGGAGAAATATTATTATCGAAATTCCATTCAGCAGCAGCAAAGGAGACAGGACTGAGAGATGCATTTGAATAATGCTCCTTATTTAAGATTGATGAGGCTTTGTCCTTGTGGGCGTGAGAAAAGTGCAGCCATATTTTTTTTCCAGGAGGTTAGAAAGTGTTCTCAGGAAAGGCTGACATTGTCTCATCCCTGTTGATACTGCCATTCAGGAATGCAAGCTAACATGCTGGTCAATTTTTGTTTGAAAAGCAAGGTTTTTCAAGCCTAAATACAGCTTCTTGTACACACCTGCATAGCTAGGATATCTTAAACTCCAGGGAGTGTTGACTCCAATATTTCTTCTTAGATTTCTTTCTTTTTGTCCTTATAAGACATTACAATTTTCATAGGTGGGATGTTCTTGAACTATTCATAGTTCTTATCCAGTTGCAAAGCAGTTAAAGTGTGTTGTGTGTGTGTGTGTGTCATCTCTTCAGTAATATGAGGCTGCTGTGGATTATGCAATTTAATGAAACTCCAAGAAGAGGCATCATCAGACACCCCACAGTACCTTTGTTGATTGTACCAACTAGTAAGATTGTACCTAGTAAACAACTAGGAATCTGCATCATAATGAGAACACTGTAATACAAAAGTGAAAATAGTTATAGCTTCCAGTACTATAATAATGTAAGAATGAACACAGCATGAACAGAAATTAAAAGAACCATGAGAACCATGAGAACAGAATAGAAAAGAGGAGAACAAGAAACCTTATAAAAAAACTGAAGGATCTATTTCACCATATAGTTTTCATTTTAGGAGATATATTTTCTCTTTTTCATATGAATATATGAGCATACAGAACATATGGATCACTGGATTAGGTCAAGGGCCTTGGTGGAGCAGGCTATTAAATGCTATTAAATTAGTGCAGGCTCAAATCCCACCAGGCTCAAGGTTGACTCAGCCTTCCATCCTCTCAGGGTAGGTAAATTGAGGACCCAAGATTGTTGGGGGCAATAAGCTGACTTTGTAAAATTGCCGCTTAATAATAAGCAGGCATATACAATGGAATGAAGGCTATTGCTGAGCACATTGGGTTGTGCTCCAAACATTGTAAGCCGCCCTGAGTCTCTGGAGAAGGGCGGCATATAAATATGAATTAAAAAAAAGGATTATCTGCTCAAGCATTATGTTCTCAAAGTGATCAACCAGAGGCCTCCAGGAAATCCAAAGAAAGCTGCAGGCACATCAATCAATCAATCAATCAATCAATCAATCAATTATTATTTTGCTCCCCAGTAATTGGCATTAAGGCATATCCAGTCTATTATCAAAATAATATTTACTATTTCCTGTAGTAGAACAGTTCAGTGTAGGCATGGAAACAACTTTTCTTATCACCTAGTTCTGTTTCTGGCTCCATACAATAATTCTATATATCCTTCTCTTTATCCTATGTAATCCCACCTTTGTCTACAGTTATTATACATTTCAGTCCTTTAAAACATGGAAATTGGAATTATTTTGAAAGTGGATGAAGAGGGCTAAACAAAACACTTCCAACAAAATGAACTAAGAATGATGAAGGAGAGACTACTGGTAGGGCTATTTTAGAAATATATATGCAAATTATTGTAAACTCTTAAGGAGTAGAGTTCAAATGAATCCAATAAATATTAGTATGCAATAAAATATGATGGGGAAAAATGAGTCATAGATGTTGTAAGAATGATGAAAAATGGAAAGATTGCTGGTGTAATGGGGTAACTGGAGAAACATTAACATTTGGATAAGGTTTGCTTGTTTAATACTGTATGTGTATGAAGGCTGCATCTGGTCTGACAGTTGTCATTTTTGTTCCCATACTGAAAAAGAAAAATACCAAAGGTTATGATAAATTCATTTGTTTAGTGTGTCTGATGTTTTAGCAGAGCTCTCATTGAAAGCACAGGATCTGCAGATAGCTTCATAACACTAAAATAGATGCCCATCATTGAAAGGATACAAAAAGAACACAATTTGTGAAATACAGTATGTTGGTCAGGAGGTGTACAGATTGGTTTTTGCTCTCCAGTAGGTCCTTTCTTGTGTGTTTGTTAATGTAATGAAAGCACACGATAAAGTGGATGGGTTGAAGGGTTGAACTATGGAATGTTTTGTATGGAGCTGAAGGGTGGTTGCTGAATGGCATAAGAATGGTATAAAATCGAAGAAAAAATGCATTGTGTTTGATCCATCATTGAACAGGAAAGAAAATAAAGATGAATGATATCTCCTTGGTGTTTTAATGTATTTGTGGATAAATGTGTAAGGAATGCTTATGTTTATGCTAGAGAGGTATGTTGACTGGGCATATGACAATGCTATGCTGTAGGCTGACCCAATTCAAACCCAAATGATTTGCAGTCATATGTTAGATAGATTATATATTGAGCCTCTCAAAGTCATGCATTATAATTTCCTTTCCTTTCCTTTCCTTTCCTTTCCTTTCCTTTCCTTTCCTTTCCTTTCCTTTCCTTTCCTTCCCTTCCCTTCCCTTCCCTTCCCTTCCTTTTCCTTTCAATCCCATCCCTCCAGTTTCCTTGGTTTACTACTGCTTGCTCCCTTCCTATGGTATGCATGATGTTGTTCAATTTAACATGGAATAATGTGATGAATTTGTATTGCTGTGTATAGATTATGAGAAAATATACATGTGGTGCTGGGAGGGAAAACCAAATAAAATATTTAAAAAGTAAAAATCTGTGATCTGATCCATTCTGACATCTCTTCTCTCTTTATCTTTCATCTACAGTGGAAGACAAGATGGGGGAAGACAAAATGTGCAGTGACACCATGGGAATGTCAGCACTCAAAAAGTGGCATCATAAGTCTTTAATGGTAGCATTTGTGTGATGAAATAAACACATGCATGTTTTAAATTTGGCATTGTTATAGTTTGCTGTGGAGCCATGGGTCTTGTTGTTATTGCCTTATTTGGAGACATGCTGCCCCAATATTCTTGCAGATTCTTGCTGAAGTTTGCAAATTGGTTTAATTGATTGTCTCTATTACTATAATTTCATCCCATTTTTCTCTGGGAGTTGAACTTGGGAACAGCCTTCATTTTATACTCAAAACAACAAGCTTGGCTTGGTTCTGGCATATTCAATGGATAAACTTATGCAATCCTTTTTGGACTCACTCCCATAACTTAACCATTACACCACACTGACTTTGTTCTCAATATAGCATTTGAAATCACATGGTTAATGGACTTATTCACCTGCTCTACTTTCTTACAGGAAACTAAAACAGCAACTTGTATGCACAAGTAGGAGGTATCAGCAATTTCAGCAAACAAAAATCAACAAACCCAATAAGAATAGAGAATATTTTTTGATTACAGTATTGTCTGATAGAAGAAGCAGCAGCAAAGTTGTTGGCAATGGACTAGAATTTTGTGAAAAAAAATCTTCTTTAAACTTCAATTTTTTATATATAGTTAATTGTACAGGCAAATAAATTGGAAGTCAACATTTTGAAAAATTCACACATTGTAAATATATACATGGGAACAAAAAAAATCTGAGGTAGAATTTGTTTAAGGTATGCTTTAAGTTTAATGCCTAAACACTACTATAATATAAGTTTTGAAATAATCAGAATAATATCAGTATTTGTAAATTGCAGCCCAACCTTAATCATAAATGTTCAGCCTTCTGAAGCTCATTTTAAGGCTGTTTTCTGGTTACAAAGAAAGATGACCCATTAAGAGATTTATATCATTTAGGAAATTGAGATTTAAAATCCTGGCAGATGGCTAAATTAGGTTATCTGGACAGTTAATTGATAAAAGAAGCAATTAATGCATCGAGTTCAGCCTAGCAAGAAAACAAGGAAGAAAACAAGCGAAAGTGAATGATTTTAAATATATTCAGAATATGTTGTGGAGGAATTATCTTTTGGGTGTACTCTCCCATTGTTTCCCCTTTTAAAAAATATTCTACTAATATTCAGGAACAAAAGTTGTTGTTTTATTGAAACAATAAAACTTAAAAGTAGTTGGACTACTCAAAGAAAAAGAAAAGTCAACACATGCCACCAGTCACTTTCCAATACTTCTGGCATTAAAGAGTTAACTGGGTAAAAGAATGAGACAATAATATCGGCCTTCTTGACCTATGATTCCAGACAAAGAAGGAATTCAACTATCAGTACAAGCCTCTTTCAACCTCTCTGAGTTTCTAGATTTGGCAAGATATTAGAAGTAAAAGTTTTGTCCATGTCCTTCAATTAGTGAGATTGCAAATGTTATTAACAACATAATTAAATGGGTTAGGGAGGATGTTAACAATCACAGAAGCCTGGAATTAAAAAGGAGAAAGTAGACATTTAGGCCATCAAAGTCATGCTTAATGCAGAAATCAAGATTAAATATACCCAAAACCCTGACAGATGTCTGTCTGGATACAAAGGGAAGCCTATCATCTCTCTAGGCAATTGATTCCATAGCATTTGTGTTCTAAATGCTATGTAGTTGCTTCTATTATTCATTTGAAATTTGTCTTTGTGTAAGTTCATTTCTATATATATTTAATTAATGCATTATATACCACTGATATCAGATTCAACTTTCAGCAGTTTACAAAATGGCTGACAAAACATAAAATGAAATCAAGAACAAAAACAGCAAGCCCATTATTCTGTACCTTGCACTCTGGAACAGGGTAACAGGTCTTGACCTTCATCTGTATAACATCTTTGCTGGTATTTGAAGAGTGCTGTCATATTCTCACAAAAAAGAGTGCTGCTCTAAATGCATTGATTATCCTTACAGATAATCAGCTTTTTGTAGTTTTGTTTTCCAGTCACTAAGCAACAGTGATAATAGAGTGAGATAAGCCTGATGCCATATGGGAAAACTAATTTAGTAAGGCATTGCACAATGACAATGCAATGATGTTTTGGTTAAATGGCAGATGCCTCATTAGTGATTATTTATTTGGTTCTTTCTGCTTTCTGATCCTGCTCTTTTCTCATTTTCTGAGCTTGCCTCTCAAACTCTAAAATAACCAGTGCTAACCTGAATCTCGCTCTGTAAAAAAATAAAAAGTTACATTCCAAAACATTAAAATGTTTAGAATGTGTTTCAAGTTGACCTGAAACATCTCAACCGACGAAGACCTAATATATCTAAAATGTTTTCCCCTTATTCTCCCTGCCCTGAATATTGATATCACTTTAACAGAATTACTTTCCCCAAATATCCACCATTATTTTCAGAAAACAGATTCTTGACATGGTACATAATGCAAACCGGATTTGGCCAAATAACCAAGAATGTTTCTGAAAAAGAAAACTGTTATGTTTGCATGAAGAGTCAGACACGAAGAGTTCAGTGAAGAGTTTATTTAGTGACTACAGCTTGAATGGAGCCAACTTGGCTGGGCTATGGCTGCTACTTATAGCCAGCAGCCGGAGTTGCCAGCCAATCAGAGTGCAGGGTTTTCCTGCACTTTTTAAACCAATCATATTTGACATTTTACAAGAACAATTCAAACCAAACCAATAACATTCAAACCTACATACATAACACCCCTCCCCACTAGGTTCAGTCCATACCAAACCCCAACCTATCTAATGTATTCTTTTAAATAGGTGGGGCTCTTACGTGTACGTTGAGACCTCCGTGGTTCAGGAGTTTTAACATTCTCACCCAGTGAGAGAGGAAATGTGTCTGCTGACATTTCCCCACTGGGACTTCCTGTGAAAGAAGACCCTGTTTGATTGTTAGAATCTGGTCTCTCCTCCCAACCCATCTCCAGCCCAATGTCAGCACCCAAGTCAGGTAGTGATGTGCAATCTTCCACTTCTCAGGATGGAATCTGGCATTGTGACAGGTTTTGGGATGATTCCTGTCGTAATGGCTCGTTACACATGGGGTTGATTCTTGCTTGCTGATTTTCCTCCTGTTCCTCCCCTTCCTCCCTAGAATTGATATCAGGTGAGGGAACTAGAGAGGAACAAGTGCGATGTTCCTGAGAGAACCTGGATCTAAGTTGATCAATGTGCCTGCTCCAGAAGAGTCCATCCTCTGTTTGCACCCTGTAAGAACGAGGGCCTGTGATTTGAGTTATCTCAGCAGGAATCCACAAAGGTTCACCCATAAGGTTCTTAGCATAAACAGAATCACCCACACTGAATGTGCGAACTTTGGAAGTGGAATCTAGTGGTGCGTTGGGTGCGTAAGTGGGATGAAGGCGGTCAAGGGAAGACCTAAGTTTCCTACCCATCAACAACTCTGCTGGGGATAAGTTATTTGATGGGCTAGGAGTGATGTGCTGAACACTAAGAAGTTTTTCAACTTTCTCAGTGATGTCCCCAGGACCCAGTTGCTGAAGCTTCTCCTTGGTAAAACATACCATGCGTTCAGCCCGGCCGTTAGCCGAAGGGTGCCCAGGGGCACTGAGGGCATGTCTGATACCCTGTTGTGCTAAATAGGATTCAAAAAGGTTGGATGTAAATTGAGGGCCATTGTCAGAGACAAGAACATCAGGTAACCCGTGGGTTACAAAAAGTTTTCTGAGCTGCTTGATGACAGCATCAGTGGTGGTGGATGCCATGGGAATTACCTCTAGCAATTTGGAATATGCATCTACTATAATAAGAAAGGTGTGCCCTCTGGTAGGGCCAGCAAAATCAATGTGAATCCTAGACCATGGGCCCCTAGGACATTCCCATTCCTGTGTGGGGGCGCGAGGTGGGGCAGGCCTGACTACCTGACAGTTGGGACAAGATGCAACCCAGTTTTCAACCATTTTGTCAACACCTGGCCACCATACGTAACTCCTGGCCAATCCCTTCATCCTTACAATACCAGGATGACCCTCATGTAACATTTCCAAAACCTCTCTTTGCAGTTTTGCAGGAATAACCACCCTGTTACCCCACAAAATACATCCTCTTAATACAGATAATTCAGTTTGCCTGGACTTAAAAGGTTGAGCCAGGTGAGGTAGATCTTGAAGAGGCCAGCCTTTCTTAATCCAGCCTATAACAGGAGCCAATAAAGTGTCTTTGGCAGTCTCTCTGGAAATTTCAGCAGCATGCACTGGAAGCTTGGCAACAGTTTCTAGGAAAAAGTTGTGTGTTTCAGGTTCAACGTCCTCCTTGTGCCAAGGAAGTGGGCAATGACTCAGTGCATCATCATGTCCAATGTCCTTGCCAGGCTTGTGGATAAGTTTGTAAGAATAAGCAGCAAGAAATTCAGTCCACCTCAGCATTCTTCGTGACAGGATAGTAGGTGTAGGTTTATCTCCTGTCACAATGCCTAACAAAGGTTTGTGATCTGTAACAATGGTAAATGTTCTCCCATTCATGAAATTTCTTGACAGCTGCAACAATTGCCAATGCTTCCTTGTCCAATTGGCTGTAATTCCTCTCTGCTTTGGTCAAAGTGCGATAATGCAATAGGGGCTTCTCTCCCACTGGGAAGCCTGTGGCTCAAACCCACCCCCACTCCAAAGGGAGATGCATCACAAGTCAGTACAACAGGCAAATTCTCAGAGAACTGTATCAGTACAGCATCAGACGTGATTAGTCTTTTAATACTGTTAAATGCTGATTGTTCCTTCCTCCCCAGATCCAAACAGATTTTTATCAAGTAATCTGTGCAATGGTTCAGCAATGGTTGCCTTCTGAGGTAGGAACATGTGATAAAAGTTAATGAGTCCAAGGAAGGCTTGCAAATCTGTTTTGCATTTAGGTCTAGGAGCTTCTTTGATTGCTTGAACCTTGGCATCGGTAGGGTGGATGCCATGCTTGTCAATCATATAGCCCAGGAACTCAACCTTGTCAGTTTTAAGAGTGCGTTTTTCTTCCTTGACATTTAATCCCGCTTCCCTAAATCTGGTAAGGACTTCTCTGAGTCTTTCTTGTAATTGAGTGTCATTTTCAGCAGAGATTAACACATCATCAAACTAAGGCACTACCCCTGGCAGTCCTTGGAGCATCCTTTCCATAAGGCTTTGAAAGATGCCTGGTGCCACGCTTACTCCAAATTGTAACCTTTTACATTTGAAGGCACCTCTATGACTGACAATGGTTTGGGCCTCTGCAGTGGCATCATCAACTGTTAATTGTTGATATGCCTGGGCCAGATCCAATTTGGCAAAGACTGTACCTGTGCCAAGTGAATGTAACAGATGATGCACCACTGGAACTGGGTATGCACTCTGCTGCAGCGCATGGTTCAGTGTCCCCTTATAGTCTCCACAGATTCTTACTGACCCATCAGTCTTGACGGGTGTGACTATGGGTGTCTCCCACCTGGAGTGGTCAGTGGGCTCTAAAACCCCTTGAGCTATTAATTTGTCTAATTGTGCATCAATTTTTTTCCCTTAAAGCAAAAGGGACCCTTCTGGGCTTTAAATGAATTGGGGGCACCCTGGGATCTAGGTTGAAAGTGATAGGAGTCCCCATATACTTGCCCAATCCTTTGCTGAAAATCTCTGGAAACTCAGACTTCAAGGCCTCTTCCCATTCAGTGTTGCTCACGTGATTGATGCCAGTCACCTCGATGCCTAGTGGATTGAACCACTCAAGTCCCAGCAAGCTTGGGCGGTCCTTGTCCACGATGGTCAGGGGCAAACGTTTGGTGTGGCATTTGAACTTCACGTTGAAATCTCTTGTTCCAACTACTGGAATCTTGTTCCCTTGGTAGTCTTTAAGAGTCAGTGCTTGCTTCTTGAAATGTTTCTTCTGAATGTTGGGAAGTAGCCTGTGAATAGTGTCCATGACACCATAGATAAATAGGAGCCTGAGTCCACTTCCATTTGGCAAGGCCTTCCTTCAATGAGTACCTTCACACGTACTTTTCTGCTTCTTAAGGTTGAAGAATGACCAATGGTGACTGTTTGATGAGTTTCATTCTTCCCATTTGCTTCTGTGTTGCGCCCCATTTTCTCACTGAAGTTGTTGGGCTTGAAATCTTTGTCAGGAAACTTTCTTCTGTGTGGAGGAGTTCTGGATGATTTGCAGACTCTTGCTAGATGACCTCTTTTTTCACAACGGAGGCAGATGGTATCAAGAAACTTGCATTCAGTGCGGGGTGCCCCCCACAACCTCTGCAATAAAAGTCTTGCCTTTTTCTTCCCAGGTCTTTCTTTTTCTTTTCCATTCTGAGTCTATAAATTCCTTCCTCCACCTCACTACACTCTGATTCAGAATCTATCTGCTCGCAATGAGTTGTTGTGGACTTTTCCACATCAGGATGGCTTGAGGCCTTGTTAATTTTCTTCATGGCTGCCGCTGAGGACTTAGTGGCTTCTGCTGAGGAGCCCTCTTCTATGGCCTCCTTTAACGTGATCTTAGGTTTTAATAATAATTTGCTCTGAAGCACCTTGTCTTTGAGGCCTAGAACAAAACGATCGCGCATGGCCTCCTCCAAACTGTTAAACTCGCATGCACCCCCAATGTCTCTTAAGCTTGCCACGAAGTCGTTAACGTTTTCGCTTTCCCCTTGATCCCGACGGTAAAACTCGTGTCTCTTAGTGAGGCACGATACTTGTGGGGCGTAATGGGCTCTTAAAAGCTTTTCTAAATCAGGCCATTCCATTACCTTCACGTCTGTAGCTTCACCATCTTGAAGACTGCCGGACCGCAGTGTGTAAGGAAGACTGCCCTCTTCCGCTTCTCGGAGATGTCAGCGAGGTCGTTTCTTTCCAAATACATTTGGAAGCAATCCGCATATGATTCCCAGTCTTCTGCTGCCGGATGGAGCGGGCTGGGGGTGTTCAGCGCAGCCATCTCACTCTTCTGCTTGTCTTCCGCGTCGTCTTCTCTTCAGGGGAATCCCACCTTCGTCGCCAGTGTTATGTTTGCATGAAGAGTCAGAGGCAAAGAGCTTCAGTGAAGAGTTTATTTAGTGACTACAGCTCGAATGGACCCAACTTGGCTGGGCTACGGCTGCTACTTATATCCAGCAGCCGTAGTTGCCAGCCAATCAGAGTGCAGGGTTTTCCCGCACTTTTTAAACCAATCATATTTGACATTTTACAAGAACAATTCAAACTAAACCAATAACATTCAAACCAATTGTGCCTTTAAGGGGGAGCTCTATTTCCAAGAATAAGCAGTCAGACAATTTCCCACTCTTGCAGAAGCCTTTGAAATTCCACCTCTTCATTTTTAAACTCTTAAAATCAGAGAAAATAATTGAAATGGTTATTTGTATGCAGTCCTGGATTTTGCATTAAACCAGCCCAGATTTATTTATTTATTCATTCATTCATTCAAATTCAACCTCATCTTTGTGACCTTTTTCAATTTTGTATAACATGTGTATAGAATTAGTGTGATTGTTATGCAAATGTACACCCATGTTAAAATGGAACATCAATTTGATACCTTCAAGCCTTCCTGAATGGGGATTTTTATTTGTATGGATTATAAAGAATATGGGTTTGAAATCTGAGCAGTTGCAAGTACATCTGCTTGGCAGTAATTCTTACTATTCAATGTCAGAATTTTCTGGCATTTTCTACTGGCCAAGGCTCTTGAAATTTTAAGAATTCCAGAAAATGTCAATATGCACAAAAGGTCTATTTACCATATAGTTGAATTGCATTTTAGGTTTCAAAATATTGAAATCCACAGGGAAGATTACCAAGGCAATTATACTCAGAGAAAACTATGTGCTTTTCTGAGTTGGAGTCTCTGATACAGTCTTCCCCAACCTGATGCCCTCCAGATGTGTTGGCTCTCAGTTCCTATAAATCCCAGTGGGCATGCCCAAGAACTCTGCTGGCTGGGGTATGGAGGTTGAAATCCAGGACATCTGGAAGGCAGAACTGCTGTAAACATTTAACAGGTAGAATGTGTTATGTATGTAGGTTTGAATGTTATTGGTTTAGTTTGAATTGTTCTTGTAAAATGTCAAATATGATTGGTTTAAATAGTGCGGGAAAACCCTGCACTCTGATTGGCTGGCAACTACGGCTGCTGGCTATAAGAAGCAGCCGTAGCCCAGCCAAGTCGGGTCCATTCGAGCTGTAGTCACTTAATAAACTCTTCACTGAAGCTCTTCGCGTCTGACTCTTCATGCAAACATAACACTGGCGACGAGGATGGGATCCCCCTGAAGAAGAGATGATGCAGAAGACAAGCAGAAGAGCGAGATGGCTGCACTGAACACCCCCCCAGCCCCGTTCGATCCGGTGGCAGAAAACTGGGAATTGTATGCGGATCGCTTCCAAATGTATTTGGAAGGAAACGACCTCGCCGATATCCCCGAGAAGCGGAAGAGGGCGGTATTTCTCACACACTGCAGTCCGGCAGTCTTCAAGATGGTGAAGGCATTGGCAGGAGCTGCAGACTTGAAGGTAATGGAATGGCCTGATTTAGAAAAGCTTTTAAGAGCCCATTACGCCCCACAGGTATCGTGCCTCATTAAGAGACACGAGTTTTATCGTCGGGATCAAGGGGAAAGCGAAAATGTTAACGACTGCATGGCAAATTTAAGGGACATTGGGGGTGCTTGTGAGTTTACCAATTTAGAAGAGGCCATGCGTGATCGGTTTGTTCTAGGCCTTAAAGATAAGGTCTTACAGAGCAAATTACTAATGAATCCTAAGATCACGTTTAAGGAGGCCATAGAGGAAGCTGTTTCAGCGGGGTAACAGGGTGGTTATTCCTGCAAAACTGCAAAGAGAGGTTTTGGAAATGTTACATGAGGGTCATCCTGGTATTGTAAGGATGAAGGGATTGGCCAGGAGTTACGTATGGTGGCCAGGTATTGACAAAATGGTTGAAAACTGGGTTGCATCTTGTCCCAACTGTCAGGTAGTCAGGCCTGCCCCACCTCGCGCCCCCCCACAGGAATGGGAATGTCCTAGGGGCCCATGGTCTAGGATTCACATTGATTTTGCTGGCCCTACCAGAGGGCACACCTTTCTTATTATAGTAGATGCATATTCCAAATTGCTAGAGGTAATTCCCATGGCATCCACCACCACTGATGCTGTCATCAAGCAGCTCAGAAAACTTTTTGTAACCCACGGGTTACCTGATGTTCTTGTCTCTGACAATGGCCCTCAATTTACATCCAACCTTTTTGAATCCTATTTAGCACAACAGGGTATCAGACATGCCCTCAGTGCCCCTGGGCACCCTTCGGCTAACGGCCGGGCTGAACGCATGGTATGTTTTACCAAGGAGAAGCTTCAGCAACTGGGTCCTGGGGACATCACTGAGAAAGTTGAAAAACTTCTTAGTGTTCAGCACATCACTCCTAGCCCATCAAATAACTTATCCCCAGCAGAGTTGTTGATGGGTAGGAAACTTAGGTCTTCCCTTGACCGCCTTCATCCCACTTACGCACCCAACGCACCACTAGATTCCACTTCCAAAGTTCGCACATTCAGTGTGGGTGATTCTGTTTATGCTAAGAACCTTATGGGTGAACCTTTGTGGATTCCTGCTGAGATAACTCAAATCACAGGCCCTCGTTCTTACAGGGTGCAAACAGAGGATGGACCCTTCTGGAGCAGGCACATTGATCAACTTAGATCCAGGTTCTCTCAGGAACATCGCACTTGTTCCTCTCTAGTTCCCTCACCTGATGTCAATTCTAGGGGGGAAGGGGAGGAACAGGAGGAAAATCAGCAAGCAAGAATCAACCCCATGTGTAACGAGCCATTACGACAGGAATCATCCCAAAACCTGTCACAATGCCAGATTCCATCCTGAGAAGTGGAAGATTGCACATCACTACCTGACTTGGGTGCTGACATTGGGCTGGAGATGGGTTGGGAGGAGAGACCAGATTCTAACAATCAAACAGGGTCTTCTTTCACAGGAAGTCCCAGTGGGGAAATGTCAGCAGACACATTTCCTCTCTCACTGGGTGAGAATGTTAAAACTCCTGAACCACGGAGGTCTCAACGTACACGTAAGAGCCCCACCTATTTAAAAGAATACATTAGATAGGTTGGGGTTTGGTATGGACTGAACCTAGTGGGGAGGGGTGTTATGTATGTAGGTTTGAATGTTATTGGTTTATTTGAACTGTTCTTGTAAAATGTCAAATGGTATTGGTTTAAATAGTGCGGGAAGAAACCCTGCACTCCCATTGGCAGGCAACTACGGCTGCAGGCTATAAGAGGCAGCCGTAGCCAAGCCAACTCGGGTCCATTCGAGCTGTAGTCACTGAATAAACTCTTTGCTGGAACTCTTCGCGTCTGACTCTTCATGCAGACTTAACATTGCAGATTTTGTGCTAGGGCCTAAATGAGCTGGTGACTTATCCATCTTCTCAATCAGACTGGTGGAGCATTACATCAGGTGAAAAGATTAAGGTAATGGTTCATATGGTGATGACAACACAGTAAAAATAAAAGTAAATATGAACAAAATTTTGATCACATGATCATGGGGATGCTGCAATAGTCATAAGTGTGAAAAATGGTCATAAAACACTTTTCCAGTGCCATTGTAACTTTGAACAGTCACTAAAAAAATGGTTGTAAGTCAAGGACTGTCTGTATTCTATTCACAAATAGGTTCCATCTAGTTTCACATGCACATAGATCCAGCTACCATTACTGCTTCTCAGAAGGCAAATTAGTAAGGCTGCCTTTGTCCTTTTTAGAGAGGGGATTGGCAAGCTATTCAAACAAAGTAATGAGCACCTTTTAGTTATATTAAGGATATTAATGGGCCCAAATGAGTTTCAGAGGCACTCTTGGAAATAAAACTCCTCCCCACCCTCTTTTTTGTAGTATATCAGCTATCCATTTAAGTTTTTGAAATTAAAAAACTAAGTACAGGGACAAATATAAAAAGGAATTTATTACCTGGAAAATAAAAATAGTTTTGAAATGCTTTGTAAATGGGGGAGGGATCCCTAAGAGTACAAAATTTAAATATAATCACAGATGAAATCAATTCACTTGAATTGATCATTTGTTATCCATGTGCTTTTCACTAACTTTAAATATAGAGGCAGACATATTCACCATGTAGGGAAAATGCAAAGAGTGAAAGCTAAACAAATTAAGAAGGCCATGATTATCAGCTTCTGAACCTACAGTTCAAGACCTTCTTTCCATCATTAACGAGCCTTGGAATGGCTGAAGAAAATACATGATTTTCTGTTGCTTGATACATGGTGACTTTATTTGGATCAGAATCTTCAAAATCTGTGTCTTCAAGCAATTTGTAAATAATATTTTCATCTCGATGACTTGGAGTCACTTGCTTGTACTAGATGCTTATTTACTTTGAGCAACCTGCTGCCCACTTTGAATAAGTTTAGGCAATCTCTTAATACCTTTGTCACAGCAGCATAAATTCAAGAAATGCATCTTTGATCTAGCTGTAATTTCCCCTTAAGAATTAAGAGGGTTTCGGATAAAATATAACTGTTCTGCTTTGGAAATATCCCTCCTACTGCTGTTCTATCCGAAACAACCTATTCTGAGCTTTGACCATTTTTACTGGAAATTTCCTCCTAATTTTCTGTTGATATTGACTACTGCATTTTAAAAAGACAGGGGTCCCTTTGAAGTGGAGTTCTGATATGCCCCAACTATACTCTTGCTCAGTTAGTCATGTCTCAGTCCACCCTGCATTCATCCAGATGCTAACCATTCTCTTCATGTACAGGCAGATGCTTCTGACTTTACCTTGGGAGCTGAATCATACAACATATTTCAGTTCTTGTGTACTGTGTGTTATTTTCCAGGCAGCGCCTTCCAGCCAAAAGAACTACGAACGTTTTAAACAAGTAGGGGCCTTGGTGGCTCAGGCTGTTAAATGCCTGCATTTAAGTTCCAGCTGCCTACAATTACTGTAGGCTGGAATCCCACCAGGCTCAAGGTTGACTCATCCTCATCCTCTCGAAAATTGTTGGGGGCAATAAGCTGACTTTGTAAAATGCTGGCATATAATAAGCAGGCATATACAATGGAATGAAGGCTATTGCTGAGCACACTGGGTTGTATTCCAAAAATTGTAAGCCGCCCTGAGTCTTCGGAGAAGGGCGGCATATAAATGTAATTTAAAAAAAAAGTAGTGTTGGATCTCAAAAAACAAAAACAAAAACCTGCTCAGCATTGGCACTATCTCCTCAAAGGTGCTAAACAATTATGTCTACATGGATCACAATAATTTGTAATACAAACATTACAGATTCTTGCAGTGGTTCAGGGTTTTTCCTATTTTAACTTTTGTATTTCTTACATTCCCAGATTTCAGATGAAGCAGTCAGATATTTTACCACATAAACCATATTTCCTACCTATGATCCTCCTCCAGTCTCTGTTCTGCACTAATAAAACTTTGCCTTTGCCGTCCAATATCTGGCTTGCTGGGTGGGACTCCTGGGATAAGAAGAGAGATTCATTTCTTATCTGATCAAATTGTTAATAAGCTACAGGAACCATATGTCAATTTAGCAATAAATACATATGTAGTGGCTTATAGATTCCCCTAATATTTTCCTCCCTCCCCCTTGTAATGGAAAGCTGTATCAAATGAACAGGCACATGTTCCTCCTATGTTGAGATATTATCTCTTGCCTACACAATAGCTAGCTGGTTATTTTGGTATATTTCAAAGAATTTATCAAATGTATCTTCTCAATGTATTTGAGTGACCTTGTATCAAAGCAGATTCCAATGCTTATGCTTCCTCTTGCTATACTTATTGCTGACAAGCCAGATGAACTATTGCAACTCCCTGTTTCTCCACAGGTGACACAGTTTCATTGGATTTTTTTTTGTTGATTTGCCATATTGCAATGAACTGGATGACATTCTGGTAATTGATTCTGTTATGTGTGAAGGTTTAAAGTCATTGGTTTAGTTTGAACTGTTCTTGTAAAATGTAAGAAATGATTGGTTTAAAAAATGCGGGAAAACCCTGCACTCTGATTGGCTGGCAATTGTGGCTGCTGGCTATAAGTAGCAGCCGCAGCCCAGCCAAAGTGGGTTCATTCTGAGCTGTAGTCACTAATAAACAAAGAGCTTGAAGGACTCCGCGTCTGTCTCTTCGTGCAAACTTAACACTGGCGATGAAGGTGGGATCTCCCTGAAGAAGAAGGCAACACGGAACAGAAGGAGAGTGAGATGGCTGTGCTGAACACCCCCCCAGGCCCGTTCGATCCGACAGCAGAAGACTGGGAGACGTATGCAGATCGTTTCCAAATGTATCTGGAAGGAAACGATCTTGCCGACATTTCCGAGAAGCGGAAGAGGGCGGTCTTTCTCACACACTGCGGTCCGGCCGTCTTCAAGATGGCGAAGGCATTGGCGGGAGCTGCAGACGTGAAGGTAATGGAATGGCCTGACTTAGAAAAGTTGTTAAGAGCCCATTACGCCCCACAAGTATCATGCCTCATTAAGAGACATGAGTTTTACCGTCGGGATCAAGGGGAAAGCGAAAACGTAAACACTTAGTGGCAAGTTTAAGAGACATTGGGGTGCATGTGAATTTAACAATTTAGAAGAGGCCATGCGCGATCGATTTGTTCTGGGCCTTAAAGACAAGGTGCTTCAGAGCAAGTTATTACTAAGACCTAAGATCACGCTGAAGGAAGCAATAGAAGAGGCCTCTTCAGCAGAAGCTACCAAGTCCTCAGCAGCAGCCATGAAGAAAATTAACAAGGCCTCAAGCCATTCTGATGTGGAAAAGTCCACAACAACCCATTGCGAGCAAATAGACTCTGATTCAGTCTGTAGTGAGGTGGAGGAAGGAATTTATAGACTCAGAATGGAGAAGAAAAGGAAAGACCTTGGAAAAAAGAGGCAAGAATTGTATTGCAGAGGTTGTGGGGGAAGCTGCCCCCGCACTGAATGCAAGTTCCTAGATACCATCTGCCTCTGTTGTGAAAAAAGAGGACACCTAGCAAATCATCCAGAACTCCACCCAACAGAAGGAAGTTTCCTGACAAAGAATTCAAGCCCAACAACCTCAGTGAGAAAATGGGGCGCAACTCAGAAGCAAATGGAAAGAATGAAACTCATCAAACAATCACCATTGGTCATTCTTCACCCTTGAGAAGCAGAAAAGTACATGTGAAGGTACTCATTGAAGGAAGGCCTTGCCAAATGGAAGTGGACTCAGGCTCCTATTTATCTATGGTGTCATGGACACTATTCACAGGCTACTTCCCAACATTCAGAAGAAACATTTCAAGAAGCAAGCACTGACTCTTAAAGACTACCAAGGGAACAAGATTCCAGTAGTTGGAACAAGAGATTTCAACGTGAAGTTCAAATGCCACACCAAACGTTTGCCCCTGACCATCGTGGACAAGGACCGCCCAAGCTTGCTGGGACTTGAGTGGTTCAATCCACTAGGCATCGAGGTGACTGGCATCAATCACGTGAGCAACACTGAATGGGAAGAGGCCTTGAAGTCTGAGTTTCCAGAGATTTTCAGCAAAGGATTGGGCAAGTATATGGGGACTCCTATCACTTTCAACCTAGATCCCAGGGTGCCCCCAATTCATTTAAAGCCCAGAAGGGTCCCTTTTGCTTTAAGGGAAAAAAATTGATGCACAATTAGACAAATTAATAGCTCAAGGGGTTTTAGAGCCCACTGACCACTCCAGGTGGGAGACACCCATAGTCACACCCGTCAAGACTGATGGGTCAGTAAGAATCTGTGGAGACTATAAGGGGACACTGAACCATGCGCTGCAGCAGAGCGCATATCCAATTCCAGTGGTGCATCATCTGTTACATTCACTTGGCATGGGTACAGTCTTTGCCAAATTGGATTTGGCCCAGGCATATCAACAATTAACAGTTGATGATGCCACTGCAGAGGCCCAAACCATTGTCAGTCATAAAGGTGCATTCAAATGTAAAAGGTTACAATTTGGAGTAAGCGTGGCACCAGGCATCTTTCAAAGCCTTATGGAAAGGATGCTCCAAGGACTGCCAGGGGTAGTGCCTTACTTTGATGATGTGTTAATCTCTGCTGAAAATGACACTCAGTTACAAGAAAGACTCAGAGAAGTCCTTACCAGATTCAGGAAAGCAGGGTTAAAAGTCAAGGAAGAAAAATGCACTCTTAAAACTGACAGGGTTGAGTTGCTGGGCTACATGATTGACAAGCATGGCATCCACCCTACAGATGCCAAGGTTAAAGCAATCAAAGAAGCCCCTAGACCTAAATGCAAAACAGATTTGCAAGCTTTCCTTGGACTTATTAACTTTTATCACATGTTCCTACGTCAAAAGGCAACCATTGCTGAACCATTGCACAGATTACTTGATAAAAAGTCTGTTTGGGTCTGGGGCAGGAAGGAACAATCAGCATTTAACAGTATTAAAAGACTAATCACGTCTGATGCTGTGCTGATACAGTTCTCTCAGAATTTGCCTGTTGTACTGACTTGTGATGCATCCCCTTTTGGAGTGGGTTTTTTTTTTTGAGCCACGGGCTTCCCAGTGGGAGAAAGCCCTATTGCATTTACTCTCGCACTTTGACCAAAGCAGAGAGGAATTACAGCCAATTGGACATGGAGGCATTGGCAGTTGTTGCAGCTGTTAAGATCACAAACCTTTGTTAGGCATTGTGGCAGGAGACAAGCCTACACCTATTATCCTGTCACCAAAATGCTGAGGTGGACTGAATTTCTTGCTGCTTATTCATACAAACTTATCCACAAGCCTGTCAAGGACATTGGACATGCTGATGCACTGAGTTGTTGCCCACTTCTATACCACAAGGAGGACTTTGAACCTGAAACACACACCTTTTTCCTAGAAACTGTTGCCAAGCTTCCAGTTCACGCTGCTGAAATTGCCAGAGAGACTGCCAAAGACACTGTGTTGGCTTCTGTTATAGGCTGGATTAAGAAAGGTTGGCCTCTTCAAGATCTACCTCACCTTGCCCAACCTTTTAAATCCAGGCAAACTGAATTATCTCTATTAAAAGGATGTATTTTGTGGGGTAACAGGGTGGTTATTCCTGCAAAACTGAAAAGAGAGGTTTTGGAAATGTTACATGAGGGTCATCCTGGTATTGTAAGGATGAAGGGATTGGCCAGGAGTTACATGGTGGCCAGGTGTTGACAAAATGGTTGAAAACTGGGTTGCATCTTGTCCCAACTGTCAGGTAGTCAGGCCTGCCCCACCTCGCGCCCCCCCACAGGAATGGGAATGTCCTAGGGGCCCATGGTCTAGGATTCACATTGATTTTGCTGGCCCTACCAGAGGGCACACCTTTCTTATTATAGTAGATGCATATTCCAAATTGCTAGAGGTAATTCCCATGGCATCCACCACCACTGATGCTGTCATCAAGCAGCTCAGAAAACTTTTTGTAACCCACGGGTTACCTGATGTTCTTGTCTCTGACAATGGCCCTCAATTTACATCCAACCTTTTTGAATCCTATTTAGCACAACAGGGTATCAGACATGCCCTCAGTGTCCCTGGGCACCCTTTGGCTTAAGGCCGGGCTGAATGCATGGTACGTTTTACCAAGGAGAAGCTTCAGCAATTGGGTCCAGGGGATATCACTGAGAGAGTTGAAAAACTTCTCAGTGTTCAGCATATCACTCCCAACCCCTCAACTAATTTGTCCCCAGCTGAATTGTTGATGGGTAGGAAACTCAGGTCTCCCCTTGATTGCCTTCATCCCACTTACACACCCAATGCACCACTAGATTCCACTAGCAAAATTCGCACATTCACTGTGGGTGATTCTGTTTATGCTAAGAACCTTATGGGTGAACCATTATGGATTCCTGCTGAGATAACCCAAATCACAGGCCCCAGGTCTTACAGGGTACAAACGGAGGATGGTGTCCTCTGGAGCAGGCACATTGATCAGTTAAGATCCAGATTGCCTCAGGAGCATCGCTTTTGCTCCTCTCTGGTTCCCATACTTACTGCCTCTTCTAGGGGGGAAGGGGAGGAGCATAAGTGTAATGAACAAGCAAGAATCAACCCCATGTGTAACGAGCTAACACGACAAGAACCATCCCAAAACCTGTCACAATACCAACAACCATTTTCACAAATGGAAGATTGCACATCATTACCTGATTTAGGTGCTGACATTGGGTTGGAGATGGATTGGGAGGAGAGACCAGGTTGTAGTAACCAAACAGGTTCTACCATTACTACAAGTCCTAGTAAGGAAATGTCAGCAGACACATTTCCTCCCTCACAAGGTGAGAACCTTAAAACATCTGAACCACGTAGGTCTCAATGTACACGTAAGAGCCCCACCTATTTAAAAGAATACATTAGATAGGCTGGGGTTTGAGTATGGACTGAACCTGGTGGAGAGGGGTGTTATGTATGCAGGTTTAAAGTCATTGGTTTAGTTTGAACTGTTCTTGTAAAATGTAAGAAATGATTGGTTTAAAAAGTGCGGGAAAATCCTGCACTCTGATTGGCTGGCAACTGCGGCTGCTGGCTATAAGTAGCAGCCGCAGCCCAGCCAAAGTGGGTTCATTCTGAGCTGTAGTCACTAATAAACAAAGAGCTTGAAGCACTCCGCATCTGTCTCTTCATGCAAACTTAACAGATTCTAAGACAGCTTCTTTCATTAACTGCCTCTGCTCCTAAGACCACTGATCTATTTGTTCAATTTTCCAAAACCAAAACCTGCTCTGGCATCTTGCTGCATGCCAGTCCTGGAGTGTTCATTCATTTACTGAGAATCCCCATTAGATAAACCAAAGAAGGTGAGGAGTAAGCAGAAGAGATGGAAACTACAAGTAGCTCTTGACTTACAGCAGTTCATTTAGTAGTGATTGTTCAAAGGTACAATGGCACTGAAAAACTTATGATACTTTTTCACACTTATGACCATTGCAGCATTCCCATGGTCATGTGATCAAAATTCAGACCCTTGGCAACTGACTCATATTTATGATGGTTGCAGAGTCCCGGGGTCTCAAACCAAAGGAGATAGAGTAGCTTTACATGTGGGGATACATTGCTAGTTCCAGCTACTGAAAAAACAGAAATGGAAGGAGAAGCCCTGTGCCCTCCAGCTTCATATAATGAGGCCAGGATGGGATATTCAGTCTGCGCATGCCCAAGTATGGCGGTTCGGGGTTGAGTGATCTCCACAGGGGGTATGGAGTTTTGCCGGTCCGCTGTGGAGTAGGGCTCACATAGCCTTGTCTCGACCCCCTGGACTTGTTCCTAGTGAACCTGTCTGCCGGTTGGTCAAGGCTGGCTGCGTGCCCTTTGGGGGATGTGGAGTTTGCCGGCTTTGTTTTTCGGCCTCCGGATCGGGTTTCCACGGCACGGAAGATGGTGGCGGTGATTGTGGTGGTGCCGGAGATGTCGGAGGGGGTGGCTGTGGGTGGCGTAGGTGAGAGCTACGCTGCTGCTGGCCCTGTGAGGGTGAGAGCCTCACGAAGATCGCCGGCAGGGGATGGCCACAGGGTCAGTGACGGAGTCAGGAAGTCGAGGAGGCGACCAACATACTGGAAATGGAGGGGAGGAAGATTGGGCTGCGACCCTGGATGGCAGCAACTTGGCCTGTTGGACTGGAGTTGACCAGATGGGGCCTGGAGAAATTTGGGAGACTGGAGGAGGAGCTCACTGTGGAAGGTCAATGTTCCTGGCTGCTGGCCGGAGATTTTTGCTGCCTTGGAGAATCGCTGCTGGGATGAGCTGGGGACTTTGGGGGGTGGCTTTTGAGCCACCCTAGAAGTCCCTGGGCTCCCTCCATTGGAGGTTGTGGTAGGCAGCTGGTTCAGTTTGACCTTGCTGCCGGGCTTTCCAGTTTCTGCCCCTCCCTGCTGTCTTTCAGCCAGTGACTTTCTTTTACCATCTTCCCCACTGGTATCTCTGACTTTTTTGCACTTTAGTGACATTATTTGATGCACTTTAAGACCTATGCACTTTAAGAATAATGCACTTTAAGAGTAATGCACTTTAAGAACTGTGCACTTTAAGAATAGGTCTCTTAGTATGACATCCGCTGCTGTCCCATCTACATTCGCCCCCCCCCTTTTGCTGCTGTCGCCGTCTTGCGTCCTTGGCGGAGGTTCTGCCTGGTATTGTGAGAGGATAGTGGGCTGCCCCATTGTTCCAGCCCGGTGACTCAGTTCAGCCCAGGGCAGGATCGTGATGGGTGTGTGTGTGGGGGGCCAGTGGGGCCCCGGAGGTGAGAGTGGGAGCATTGATTTCCAGGGTGGTTGGGCTTGGCAGGGGATGATGAGGCATGGGGCCACATCATGTTAGGGGAGCGTGCCCCCGGTGTCTTCATACGGTGACGTGCTCTGACCCTGTTGCCCCCTCCCAACAGGGTCGGAGGATCCTGGGGGCCCAGGATCTAGGACCCCTGGGCTCTGACTGTTGCACTTTATTGCCAGGTCCGTGGCTAACAAGGCAACCCTCCTCTGTGAGGTAATTGAGCAGGAGGCCGCGGACCTGGCCTGCATCACCGAGACCTGGGTGGGCCCAGAGGGTGGAGTCCCTCTTGTTGAGTTATGCCCCCCTGGTTTTCGGGTGTTGCACCGGTCACGGGCCCAGGGGAGGGGTGTGGGGGTGGCTGTCATTATTCGGGAAGCCCTGATTCCAAGGGAGGTCCGTGCCCCGGAGATAGGCGAGTGTGAGGCCCTCCTCCTGAGGACCGGGCCAGGGAGTTGGGTGGGCTTGCTGCTTACATACCTTTCCCCCAGCTATGTAGCATCTGCCCTGCCTGGGCTTCTCGATGCCGTCTCAGGGGTGGCGTTGGAGTTCCCTGAACTTATTGTTCTCGGTGACTTCAACTTGCCTTCCCTTGGGGCATTGTCGGGTCTGGCCCAGGAATTCATGGCCTCCATGGTGGCCATGGGTCTGACTCAGGTGATCGATGGCCCAACTCACGAGGGGGGCAACACGCTCGACCTAGTTTTTATCTCGGAGCAGTGGCGAAATGGTCTGGGGGATGGTGATTTTTCTGTCCATCCTGTCCCATGGTCAGATCATTATCTCCTATGGCTGGCTTTCCATCAAGCTACCCCACACTGCTGGGATGAGGAGCCATCCAGATGGTTCCACCCCAGACGCCTAATGGACCCAGAAAGGTTCCAGGCGGAACTGTGGTTCTTCCCTACATCCTTGGCCCATGGCTCTGCCGAGCCCTGATGGCAGCCTGGCAACAGGTGGCGGTGGGAGCCCTCGACAGAGTTGTCCCCATGCAGCCACTTACCCGGCACAGATCCCGGATGGCTCCCTGGTATACCGGGGAGCTCCGGGAGATGAAGTGTCGGAGAAGGGCCTTAGAGAGCAGATGGAGGTCGACCCACTCTGGTTCTGACCAAGCCCAGCTAAGAGCCCATATTAGGACTTACCTGGTAGCTGTTAGAGCGGCGAGGAGGGCTTACTTCTCTGCTCATAGCATCCGCAGGTAACCACCCAGCTGCCCTGTTTGGGGTCACCCGCTCCCTATTACATCCGGGGGCAGTGTTGGATCCCTTGCAGGGCAGAGCTGAGGAATTTGGACAATACCTGCAGGATAAGATCGCTCGGATCCGGGAAGGGCTGAACTCTAGTATGCAGGGGCCTGACCCTGGGGGTGCAAGTGGTCTGGCCAATGTAATCTGGACTGAGTTCGATCCTGTTTCTGAGGATGAAGTGGACAGGATTATGCGATGACTGAGTTCCACCACATGTTTGTTGGACCCGTGCCCTTCCTGGTTGGTTTATGCCTCCAGGGAGGTCACGAGTGGCTGGCTCCGGGCAGTGGTCAATGCTTCATTAAGGGAGGGTGCCTTCCCTGCTGCCCTGAAAGAGGCGGTGGTGCAGCCCCTCCTGAAGAAGCCTGCCCTGGACCCAGCTGAATTGAACAACTTCCGTCCAGTCTCCAACCTTCGCTTCTTAGCAAAGGTTGTTGAGAGTGTGGTGGCTCAGCAGTTTTCGCTTTTCCTGGAGGAAGCAGACTACCTAGATCCATACCAATCTGGCTTCTGGCCCGGGTATAGCACGGAGACGGCATTGGTCGCACTGGTGGATGATCTCCTGAGGGCTCGGGACAGTGGTTTTTCCTCTGTCCTGGTCCTGTTAGACCTCTCAGCGGCTTTTGATACCATTGACCATGGTATCCTGTTGCAGCGTCTTGGGGGGTTGGGAGTGGGAGGCACTGTATTGCAGTGGTTCTCCTCCTTCCTCTCGGAACACTCGCAGTCAGTGTTGGCAGGGGGGCAGAGGTCGGCATTGAGGGCTCTCACTTGTGGGGTCCTTCAGGGGTTGGTTCTCTCACCCCTCCTATTCAACATCTATATGAAGCCACTGGGCGAGATCATCCGTGGCTTTGGGGTGAAGTATCATCAGTATGCTGATGATACGCAGTTGTACATCTCCACCCCAGGTCACATCAGTGATTACCTCTCCGTGGTATCCCATTGTCTGGATGCGGTACGGATCTGGATGGACAGGAACATGTTTCGGCTCAATCTGGCCAAGACAGAGTGGCTGTGCATACCGGCATCTCAGTCCAGTCAGGAGATTCCATCTTTGGTCATGGGGGAGAGGTGTTGCCCCCCGTGGACAGGGCACGGAACTTGGGGGTCCTTCTGGACTCATGGCTCAGGATGGAGGAGCAGGTGGGGGCCGTGGCCAGGGGGACATTTGCCCAGGTTTGGCTGGTTTGCCAGCTGTGCCCATATCTGGACCGAGTTGCCCTGCGCACTGTCACACAGGCACTTGTTACCTCCCGGCTTGACTACTGCAATGCTCTCTATTTAGGACTGCCCTTGCATACCATCCGGAGGCTTCAGCTGGTGCAGAATGCAGCTGCATGGGTTGTGATGGGAGCTTCCCTGTACTCCCATGTTACATCCCTCCTGCATGAGCTGCATTGCCTACCGGTTGCCCTCCGGATGAGATTCAAGGTCCTAGTATTAACATTCAAAGTCCTACGAGACATGGGTCCGGGTTATTTACCGGAGCGTCTACTGCCGGAATCGAATACCAATCGCCCTGTACGAACGCACAGGCAGGGACTTCTCGGGGTGCCGTCTGCAACTCAGTGTCGGTTGGCGGTATCCCGGAGAAGGGCCTACTCTGTAGCGGCTCCCGCTCTCTGGAACCAACTACCTCTGGGGCTCCGCTTGGCCCCTGACCTCTGCACCTTCTGTCACAACCTAAAAACCTGGTTGTTTGAACAGGCTGGGCTGTGCTGACTCCTTGGGGAATGTTTTTTTTATTTATTACGGGTTTTTTAGTCTAATTCGGCTTGTTGTAATTTAATTCTATTTTAGTTAATTTAATTTATTGTATTGTTTTTATCTGTGAGCCACCGAGTCCTTTTGGAGAGGGAGTGGCATACAAGTCGAATTAATAAATAAATAATAAATAAATAAATATTAAACTGAATATATTCAGCACACACACAAAGTGATAATGAACTGTTTCATAATATATGTATCCGACTATTATTATTATTTTTTGATATCTGTTCTGTCCTCACTACATGTTAGTCTGTGTGCAGCTTGACATGCAGCTAAACTCACCTATTCTCCAATAAAACAGACTGTGTGCATAGATCTGAATGCTTTATTGAAAGAACAGGATATGGTGAAACTGGGGAAAATAAGAATACATACAATGAGAACCAAATACAAGATAGACAGTATTAAGTTACTGCTGAACATAACAATTAATAAATACAAGCAATTTAAATTTCACCAGCAATGCTCTGTGTGGGATGTGGGTTTGTCCTTGAATGACCATGTGCTTCTGCCTTCTCCAAATGCTAAAGCAGGGATGCCAAATTCAAACTCAATGTGGTCAGATCTGGCCCGAGGGGCCGTCCTAGTCTACCCAATGCAAAAAGGAAAGATTGGCCCAGTCTACCCAGTGCAAAGAAAGATCAGGCCGGCATAGCTTCAGCCCAGTCACCCAGTGTGAAGAGGTAAAATCAGGCCAGCATAGCTTCAGCCTGGTCTACCCAGTGCAAAGAGGAAAGATATAGCCAGAGTGGTGTCGGCCCGGTCTACCCAATGGCTATGCCAGCAGTTTGGGGAGTGGCGTCAAGCTAGCCATGCCCACCCAGTTGGCCACCCCCACAGCCCTGATGTGGCCCTCAATGAAATTGAGTTTCACACCCCTGTGCTAAAGGAAATGGACTCTGGCTTCCCAGCATGCACTTGGTTTGAGAGTGCGGGTTGATGGGTAAAATGGGTTGGGTCAGCTTCAAAACAATATACTTGGGGCATATTTGCCTCTCTGGCCACTAGATGGGGCCAGAGGGCAACAACAGTATATAAAGCTATATGGTGTGGCATGACAATATCCATGATTTATTGCACAGCAGGTTTAGTCAACTATACCTCAGAAGTCATCTTTTTTGTTATTCACCCTTATTCTAGGAAGATGAACAGAAAAAAAATCCTTATGCTCTAGAATAGGTGTTCCCAACTCCTGGCCTGTGGCCCACTACCGGGCTGTGACCTATTGAGAACTGGGCCATGTGAATGGCAAGCCAGAGTACACATGCAGGTGCAGCTCAACTTGCAAAAGTCAAGCTGCATGTCCATGTGTGTGTGCTGGTCCGACGCTTGCACAAGTTGAAATGCACCCATGCATGTGTGCTCCAGCCCACCACTCACATGGCCTCGTTCATCTCTTTCCCCTCCCAGCTGAACTGCCAAACCGCAAAGGTTAGGGACCATTGCTCTAGAATAGTATTTTTCAAACTTGGTAACTTTAAGATGTATGGACTGCAATTCTCAGAATTCCCAATCAGCCTCATATTGTTTTTGGATATTCTGAAGGATTGTGCATTATTCAGAAATTTGATAAAAATAGCCAAAGACTGCTGAAATATAGGAACCTTTTTAACTGACACAATTTTATGGAATTGCAACTGCTAATTTAATAATTATTCATATTAAACTCTATGCTTAGATTTTTTTCCCAAGTGAATCACTCACTCACACACATACACACGCACATTTCTCTATATATATTGATATAGTCTGATGCATTATCATCACTCTATTTTCTCTTGCAAAAGAGTATTTAAATACAGAAAATGGCAAATAATTTCATAGTTGCATTATATATTATTGTGCAGTTCAGCCTAATGGAGGACTTTAACATTAATGCTGATCATAGTAATGATAATGACAACAATTATAATTCAATAATGTATAATGTAAAGGTAAGACAATAAAATGTATTCAGTTGATTAAAAATTCCAATGATTAAATACTCTAGCAAATGGACATTCATGAAAAATAATCACATATTTGTAAATGAATTGGAAACAGCAGGAGATTCTTATGAAATATGATTAGAGGAGGAAGTAAAACTGACAGATTCATTGATTTAGGCAGAAGGTTCTTAGTTCTTAAATCCTGTGCTTTCTTTAATTTGTGATTTGTTCATCCATGGTGGTTTGCTTTTTAAAAAAAAATTATGCCTCATTCTCTTTAACAATTTTTCTAGATATGGTATTAGAATAAAATGAATATAAAGAAGGTCAGGATTTGATCATGTGGTCAGGGATGCCATTTTGACTTTTTATAACACTTCTATCCAGTCTCTTGCTATATAGCTAACATATACAATCCAGTCCTTGCTCATACTGTAAATAGCCTTATAAATTCAAATTTTATTTTAGTAAGACATATTTAAAGTTTAAGATTTTACTAAAAATCATACTTTTTCCATCAATGGGATAGGAAAAATATAACAAGCAGTCCTTCATATAGAAAAAAGTAAATATGATAGTTTATCTAATTTTATTGATTGATTTTGATCTGATTTATTTGATTTATTTATTCATTCATTTTGTATCCTTTCTTTTCTATACAAAAGATTGCTATAAACAATCAAATTATGAAATGGAAATAAATGGCAACTGGTATTAAAATGGCTAATAATTGAAAAAAAATACATCTTGGAATATTTCACCTTACAATAATACATAATATTTCTCTATAATTCATAGTATATTATTCAATCAATATTCCAAAAAGTTGTAAAATTAAAGGATGATACTGATAAGAACCACACTATCAAACATTAACATGTTTGTAAGGATAGAAAAGTTGTTCTTCTCCTGCATCTTAGGTCCCATAAGCTTCATTTCACTTCAGAAAAAGATCGCTTGTGAAGGAAAGCCGGAAGGAGGTGAGGTGGAATGAAGAGAATAAAATTAGATTCAATTTTCTTTTTCAAATGGACCCCAGGCCTTTCCTTTCTGTGGATTATACATTCCAAGAGTAGAAAATTGTTGAAATGTTGAAAAAGGGTTATATGTGTTTATAAAAAAAATAAATGTAAATAAACATGAAATTACTGCTATTACCCCTCATTTGTTTTATTTTATTTATTTTATCACATTTAAGTATGGCCCATCTCCCTCACAGAGGGTCTCTGGCAGTGTGCAATAAAATATTTATCATTTAATATCCCTCTTCCATGCCAAGGGGAGATTGAAAGTTCTTCTCCAAAGCATCATCTCCATTTTATTTTATTTCTTTGATTTGTCAATCACTTACAAGATAATAGGTATGTATAAACATGAGTAAGAATACAGGAAATAGGTACGAATAAATGGGGACAATAGGACAGGGACGGTAGGTACGATGGTGCACTTATGCACGCCCCTTACAGACCTCTTAGGAATGGGGTGAAGTCAATAGTGGTTAGTTTGAGGTTAAAGGAGTGGGGGTTAGAGGATGTAACAACAGAGTCAGATAGTGCATTCCAGGCATTGACCACTCTGTTGCTGAAGTCGTACTTTCTGCAATTGAGTTTGAAGTGGTTTACATTGAGTGTGTAACTGTTGTGTGCTCTTGTATTGTTGTGGTTGAAGCTGAAGTAGTCATTGACTGGTAGGACATTGTAGCAGATAATTTTGCATGCTATACTTAAGTCTAACCATAGGCGGCATAGTCCAAGCCCAAAATCTCAAGCCTGGTGATATAGGGTATTCTGTTGCAAGCAGAGGAGTGTAGTACTCTTCTTGTGAAATACTTCTGGACTCTCTCGATTGTATTAATGTCCGATATGCAGTGTGGATTCCAGACTGATGAGCTGTTTTCGAGTATTGGTCTGGCAAAAGTTTTGTATGCTCTAGTTAGCAATTCGATATTTCCAGAGGAGAAGCTTCATAAGATTAGATTTACAACTCTTAATGCCTTTTTGGCAATGTTGTTACAGTGAGCTCTGGCACTTAGGCCATTTGATATGAGAACTCCAAGGTCCTTGACAGAGTGAGGATCATCAACGAGGTCATATCCACCTAGTTTGTATTTGGTGTACTGATTTTTTTTTACCAATGTGTAGGACAGAGCATTTGTTGGTCAAGATTTGGAGTTGCCAGATGTTTGACCATTCTGATGCATAATCAAGGTCGCTTTGAAGAATAGTAGTGTTGTCGGTGGTGTTGAATAGTTTTACGTCATCCGCAAAGAGGACACAGTTACTTATAAGGTGATCGCAAAGGTCATTTATACAGTGTGTGTGTGTGTGTGTGTGTGTGTTTGATTTCATGGTAAGAATACAGATGATCTGTCCTGTCTATACAGTATTTATTCAGTTATGTCTGAATTGCTCACATCCGGCTGAGAGATTTCCTTTCTTAAGCAGTCATTTGTTGTTGCTAATCCATGCATGTTTCCACAGACCTATTCTCACAAAACTGGAACATATATTCTCACGAGGATTCTCCGCACTGCTTTGTATGATAACAGGGATTGGCTGTTTCCTTGTCGTGATGGACATGGTCTCCAATTGCTATAAGATGCATAAGAGAATGCAAGATACCACAACTAAAAAAATATTTGAAGCAGCAATTCCTTCCATGCCTTCCTGCTCTGAGATAAAAACAGAAGAGTACATTCAGTTCTATAAATGTCCAGTCTATAAAGCCAAAATAGAAGAGGGATCACGGAGTCAAGAGCTGACATCAAAATTGCATGCCTGAGTGTGGGCACATAAACATAACATGCACTCCCCCACACGTATTTAGTCCCATTTAAGCAACATTCTTCTTGGCAAATAAGTGTGGCAATCACTGATCTGCGAAGGCAAACAAGACTATATAGCATGCTCCTTGGGACTATATGTACTCTATTCACTTTTAAAGAGTATAAAACTTTAAGACTGCAAGTGGCAGCCCAAGCAGACCTTGGCTGATTTAAAAAAACAAACCCTAAGCGTCCAACCACAACTCAAATTATTTTGAAGCCTAAAATAAAATGAAATCACTCAAACATTATAATGTTTATATACATCATGATACAGTTACAATCACCATAAAATAACACTTATGCAAACATAAAACCTGTATTTATGAATCTATGAACCCTGCCACTTGACTTTAGTAATAAGAATTACAATATTCTTATGACTTACCAACTACCATTCTCAGCATCTACTCAGAGTTTCTTCTACTACTGAAATTGGTAATGACTGAATAATAAAAAAACAAGACATTTACACACATATCTTGGCCCACTCATAAGTGCAACAACATTTCCCCCCCTCCTATTCTGTTACCATATTGAATGAGAACAACAGAAAGAATCAAGATAACTTTGGCATGGCACCATAAGAAATTAACCAATACATGAGGAGAGGTAGATAGGAGTATTACATGAGGTGTCTTCGACACCTCTGCAGTGTGCTGCACAAATATAGATGTTTCTCTTTAGTCAATGTTTGTTTGCAAGACACAAATCTCAGACACAAGATAGTTGTGTTGAATTTCTTCATACATTCTGGTAGTGTTGTGGACTTAGCTAGGGAGTTTGGGAAATGAAGTTTGCTAAGGTTGAGAAATACCGTGCTAGGGTAAAGAGCTTACTATTTATTTTGACTCCCTGTTAGGAACAACTCTCCAAGATCTCTTTTATTTCTTCCATAAAACAAACAAACAATAGGGTCATGGAATCTGGCTATATTATTACATTTAAGTCTCCTATCTCCTCCTGAAAAATAATTTTAAGGAAATATATGGAGATTTAAAAAGGTAAAGTTTCCCTGTCCAGTTGTGTGTAGGGGGTGGTGCTCAGCTCCAGTTCTTGGCTGAGGGAGCCAATGTTGGCTCCCTCAGCCAAGACATTTTCCGTGATCATGTGGCCAGCATGACTATATACCAAAGGTGTGTGGAATGCTGTTAGCTTCCCACCAAAGTGGTACCTATTAATCTACTCACATTTGCAAGCTTTCGAACTGCTAGGTGGGCAGAAACTGGGGCAGGTAATGGGACCTCACCCCTTTATCACTCAATTATTACTTTATTTATTTATTACTTTAATTATTATATTATTAATCAATAATAATATTGTTATTACTCAACCCACATCTTGAATAAATCACTAGAGATGTGTTATGTTCCTTCTTGCTTCAAATGCTCTACTATCCTCCCAGTGCTGAAGAAACCCTTCATCAAAGAACTGAATGGTTTCAGACCAGTTGCTCTAACATCTGTAGTTTTGAAGACCTTTGAAAGGCTAGTGCTGGCCCACCTGAAAACCATCACCGATCTGCTGTTAGACCCCTTGCAATTTGCCTACCGAGGAAATAGATTGACGGATGATGCCGTTAATATGATTCTGCACTACATGATACAACATCTTGAATCTCCAAAGACCTATGCAAGGGTCTTTTTTGTAGACTTCAGCTCAGCATTCAATAAAATCATTCCAGATATTCTTCTAACTAAATTAAATCAGCTAGCTGGACCTGACCACACCTGTAAATGGATCATAAGTTTCCTAACAGACAGGAAGCAGCATGTGAAGCTAGGCAAAATCACACCAGGTACCTGTACAATCAGCACAGGAGCCCCCCAGGGCTGTGTGCTCTCTCCATTTCTGTTCTCTCTATATACCAATGACTGCATCTCAAAAGATCCCTCTGTTAAAGTACTGAAGTTTGCAGATGATACAACAGTGATTGGTCTCATTCGAGACAATGATGAATTTGCATACAGATGGGAGGTTGAACAACTAGCCTTGTGGTGCAACCAGAACAATCTTGAACTAAATACACTCAAAACTGTAGAAATGGTGGTAGATCCTATACTACCATCTTTTATAATGCTAAACAACACAGTATCAACAATCTAGACCTTCAAGTTTCTAGGTTCTATCATATCTTGAGACTTAAAATGGACACCTAAATAAAAAATGTCATTAAAAAAGTACAACAAAGAATGTTCTTTCTGTGCCAACTCAGGAAGCTCAAACTGCCCATAGAGCTGCTGATTCAGTTCTATAGAGGAATTATTGTCATCTGCACCTCTGTAACTGTCTGGTTTGGCTCTGCAACCAAACAAGACAGACACAGACTTCAACGGATGATTAGAACTACAGAAAAAACAATTGCTACCAACCTGCCTTCCATTGAGGACCTGTATACTGCACGGGTCAAAAAGAGGGCTGTGAAAATATCCACAGACCCCTCACATCCTGGACATAAATTGTTTCAACTTCTATCTTCAAAATGATGCTATAGGGCTCTGCACGCCAGAACGACTAGATAAAAGGACAGTTTTTCCCAAATACCATCACTCTGCTAAACAATTAATTCCCACAACATTGTCATATTATTTACTAAGACTGCATTACTATTCTCATCCTTCCTAGTACCTATCTCCTTCCCGTTATGATTATAACCGTGTTGCTTTTACCTTTACAATATAAATTGCTCTATTTGTTTCCTAGTATGTATGATTCGATTACTTATTAGTAACCTATGACTATCACTAAGTGTTGTATCTTATGATGATTGATGAATGTATTTTATTTTTTCTTTATGTAACTGAGAACATATGCACCAAAGACACATTCCTTGCATGTCCAATCACACTTGGCCAATAAAGAATTCTATTCTATTCTATCTATTCTGTTATGTGGCACTTGGATCTCAAACCCAGACTGTCAGCTTTCCAGTTCCCTTCTATCTGCAGATTAGTAAAGTCTATATTTTCCAGGGTAGGTGGTGGAAGCCCGTGATCTGTACTTGATTATTTAAACTGATGTTTCTTGCTGCAGGACACGTGATGCAATATTTCTTTGTTAGGAGAACTACTAACAAAGAAAAAAATATGTACATGCACTATAGAAGTAGACATATCATTAGAATCATTATTCACTTTTTTTCATCCAATCAGAATATTCAAAGAATCTGACAGCAGAATAAAAGTGGAAAAAGTAGGAAGCAAAAGCATTTCCAGAGAGCATGTGTTCATTTCTCATGTTTGCCATGCTATATTAGAAAGGCATTTCTAAGCTCTATTCTGAAACATGAATAATTATTATTAATAATGATGATGCTCTGGTATTTTCCTGTTTTTAAAAAGAAAAGGAATAAAAAAAAGATTAAAGGTAAAAAGAGCTTTATTATTGTGTTCTTCCAATTTTGGCAATTTCAGTTTTCATTTTAATGTTTGCAGAGGAAGACTGAGTGGATTTAATTAATGTCTAAAATTATGTATTTCAATAACTATAAACAAATGTAGTTGTATTTATTAATATAAAAGCTATGCAAATGGCTGCACTTTTGATTGTAATGCTACCAGAAAATTAAAGTAATGCTACACCGTGATTAATTGATTCAGGTTGAAGTTTGTAGAACAATTCTTTACTTAATGGGTTTCATCAATTTAATGTCATTAAATTTCACTTGTTTTATATCCATGTTTAGAAAAGTGATATATATACTTTATTAACATATATATTAGTCAGTGGAGAAACTTGTTTTAATAATGCACCTTTCATTGAAGCATAAGTAAAATAAATTGTTTTGCTTAAGCAGATCCTTGAACAATTTCAATGAAGTTTTATAAAATATCATCAAGTGATATCAAATGCATAAAATTGTAAATTAATAGTGTATGTACAATAACACAAAAGAATGGAATGGCATATTGTTCCTTATGTTAACATTGAGGAAATATTATATTAAATTATTATAAATTGAATAACATTTGAATTATTTTTAAAATATCAAGAAATATAACTATTGAAATAATTCATTTCATTATAAGAAAGAAAAGGAACAGGAATTGGTAGTTTCATGGATACAATTGGAATCCATCAGGCATATATCAAATTTATTTTGAAAGTTATTGTTGAGAATGCCAATATTCTTAATTATAATTTTTGGAGTTGGAAAAAACTTTGCACTTCCCAACATTATCTGGCAATTCTGATTAAACTAAACCCTATTCTATTTTATGGTCATGGTTCTAATTTGGTTAATTTTAATCTAGTTAATTCTAATCTAGATTATTTGCTAACCAGAATTCTAAATCTTATTCTTTTAACAGTTTATTTGTACATTTCCAGTTTACATACATAAGTGCTTTGTGAACAGCATATTATCTGGATCCATTTGCTTACATAATAACACTTTCCTGCTCACAATTTCTACCTCTATTATCCAACCATTTGTAGAACAAGTCCCATGTTCGAAAATATTCTGTATCTTCTTTTTCTTTTATCTTTAACATCAGTTTGTCCATTTCTGCACAATCTAGTATTTTTCTAATTATATCTTCTTCTATAGGTGTTTCCTTATTTTTCCAGGACTGTGCAAATTCAATTCTGCTGCTGTAAAGACATGTAATATTAAATATATATTCACTTTATCATACTTTTCTGCTACTCTCTATATATAACTTTAACAGCTTTTCTAACCATGTGCTCTGACCAAGGCTTCCTGACACTGTAATTAAGCACACGCTTAGTTAAAACAACTAGTTAAAACAATTTTTGTTTTATTTCAATGCTGGGAATTATGTTCATTCCTAGCCTGTAATGAGTCCCAAACAGTCCCTCGAAATAAGCACCCACTTTCCTTTGAATTGCTGCCAACAGCTAAAGAGCCAAATAAACTATAAAAAACCAGCCACAGTACAAAGTCCACATAGAGCTTCAAGGATTAATCTGACAGAGTAAACAACTTTGCTTCCTGCAAAAGTTTCTATACCTTATGGGAGGGGCAATCACCTCCAAGTCTTACTCCTGAGTCACCCCTTTTGTCTCACCTGCTCTTGCCTTCTAGCAGCTCTGTGCACACGTGCACTGGGAACAGACTCCCCTTGTTCCTCTGCTTTGCTGCTGCCAGACTCTGGACGACCCAGAGTCAGCACACCACTCCCAGATAGTCCTGGCCCCATATCTGCATCAGACGCAAGATTCTCATCCGAGTCCTCTCCAAATTCCCAGACTGGTCCCCGTTCTTCCCACTGTCCAATTCTGCTGCTGTCTGCACAGGCTGCCGGTGAACCACAACACCATGTATGTATTCTTGTCCAATATTTCTTTGCTTTTGCACATGTCCACCACATGTGGTAGTACGTACCCGGTGTCTGATTACATTTCCAGCATCTGGCAGACATGAATTCTAAATCTTCTTATAGATAGATAGACTGTCTTTGAGGAATAACGCTAATGTATAATGGAAAGATACAAGAAGAAAATTCATATAGAGAAGACAATATTTTAGAGAGTTGGTCTTTTCTTTTGAACAACACATAGTATAAATAATGGTTAAAGTGATGGACTGTGATCAGAGTGACTCAGCCAAGTAAGTCGTCTATGTGACTTTAGGCCAGTTGCTTTTCTTAGCTCAATTTATCTTAGAGGGTTATTGTGAATTGCAGTAGGGAGTGCACTGTATAACATTCTGAGTAACTACTGAAAAGACAAAATGTTAATTTAATGAATGAATTTGATAACTTATGATGGTATATATATTTCTAATGATCTAAAAGAGCTAATGGAATAGTATAACAAAAGCAGAATCCTTCCATAAAATAAGCTTAAGTAAAGTTTCTGTTTCACAGAAGATCTTCTCAGTTCATCTGTGGTAGCCCCTAATTTGCACACAAAGAGGAAAGTCACCTTGAATTCCCAAACAGCAAAGGAAAATTTGTCCCTCCCCTTTTTCATCCTTTCAGTCTGCATTGTTCCAGTGATCATATGCACTGTGGCTTCAAAATGATAGAGCAGAGGATTGATTTCTCCAAACACAGTCAGCCCCATGGCAGATGGGAGTCTGATCTTCCAAACAGATACTCACTCTTTTGTGTAAATGATCCTTCTCACATGTGAAAACACATTAGCTGGGTGAGGACAACAGGGAATTGACTTATGACATAATCCAGCGATATCTTTTGGAAGGAGAGGAAGTTGCTGGGCTAATGGATTGATTGATGAAGGCAAGGAAACCACAAATGAATATAAGACATGTTCAAATTAAAAGAAAATTCTGCTCACAGCCATGATCTCATCGAAACAGGCAAAAGTCAGGAAGTCCTTCAGGCAGTAAAATAGCCTGTCTTGACTTTGAAATGTCTAACTTCAGCTACCTTATGCCAAAATCGTTAATGTCACTAAAATAATTAGATTTGGATACTTTCTATTATACTTTGGGCTATAACATTCCAAGTCATTTAGGAACTCAAACAAAATTACAAAGCATGTGCATGCATATGATGAAATCATATGGTTGAACACTTTTAGACAATAAAGCTAATTTTTAAAAGAATATCTCTGTCAGTGTTTTACTTTTCAAGTATGCATCTCCCCTGCCCATCCCAAAAGCATAAAGTCTTATTGTACATTATGGTGCGCCAGACAAATGTGATCATCAAGTGATATGTCCTATAGAGCAATCGATAACATAGACTACACTCAGAGGAATTAATTTTCATTCTCTCACCCCGCTCTTTATCTCCCTCTCCTTTTCTCTGCCTCTCCCCTTCCCTTCTCCTTCTCCCTCTCCCACTTCCCTCCCTCCCTCCTTCCCTCTCCCTTCCTCTCTCTTTCTCTCTTTCATACGCACGCACACACACATACACACACTGTGTGCAAAAGGAATGGCAATATAATTCTCACATTAGTTCTCTTTTTTCTATGCAGGGGCATTTAAGCTTATAGGCTTTTATGTCAAACTCTGGTTCCACTTTTAATTTTTATGACCTGCCTTTTCTAAATAACTATTCCCTGGTAACATGACAGTTGGAAAGAATATGGTAATGTCCATAACCAGAACCAAGAGACAATTTATTCAATGCTGAGGGGTGTGAATTAATCAAGATTTCCTTCTTCTGTTTTAAAAATGTCCATATTAGTTTCAGAAGCTTGCATATTTCTACAGTATATATTGTAATACTGTCTTGGCCCCAGTATCCTGATTTAGCAATAAAAATAACTGAAGATCTTATTGAACTGGCATGCATAAAGAGCAGAAAACAACTTGTAGACCGGACTGCTGAGATAAGAGCAATCAAGGCTACAGGGAAAGAGACTGAATTAAATATTAATAAATATGAAACTTGACACCCAAGGACAATAAATGAAAATTGTTGGTAAGAAGTAAATGAGAACATGTAACCAAGCAACCAAAATTTTAGGCCACTGACCTAGACCATTTGTTTAGATCTCCTTTATCCCTTACCTCAGATATATCACATATATTTGTGTGTGTATACCAATCACGTATACAGATATACCATTCACGTATATATTTGTGATTGTGTGCACATGTGTGTACAGGCATTTGTGCTCTGGTTCACATAAGGAAATTAGCATTTGTGAGGGGAAAAAATTGTTTACCTGGACATCACCTTAATTGGTGTTTCAGAATGTGAGATTAGAATGAGTACAAACTCATTCTAATCTCACATTCTGAAACACCAGTTATCCCAACTATTTTCTTCACTTTCATGGAACTCTTCTTAAAAGCCAACATTAACAATTTGGCCAGCATTTTTTTCCCTTAAAGAACAGCATGTTCCTTTTGAAAGGCATAAGCAATATCAACTCCCATAAATAGGAGAATAGAACCACTTCCCTTGCTATATATGATGATATGTGATCTTCAGTCTGTCATTCCATTCCATAACTTTCTAATTTGTCTTTATCATATGCAATTACAAATAACTATCCTATAACAGCAGTATATTATTTCTGATTGCCAAAAGAAAAAAGAAGCAGAAAATTTGGACATTTACTTTCCACAAATTATTAAGATGGCGATTAACACACAGTATAGAGTAGAGTATAGTATAGTATAGTATAGTATAGTATAGTATAGTATAGTATAGTATAGAGGTTCACAATCTTCATTACAACAGAAACTGTCAGAAACAGCACCTATTGCCACGTTTTTTTTTAAACTGAACTAAATTTATCTTTTAGTGTTGCTATGCTGTTCATATCATATAAGTATGATTTTGCTACTTCATAAATATTGTACATTTCATCAAAATAAAATGACTAACATGAAATATCTTCATTCTTGCAGTAAAGCTGCTCTGGACAGGTAATTTATTTAATAAGTTTTGTGACAAATGAATGAAAAAGTACTCAAGCTAATAATTGGAACTGAAACATATTGGATTGATGAGATGTAATATTTAACAAAATTGCAAAGGAAAAAAAACCTTTGCAGATTGATATAGCAGTAATTCCTTGTAAACAGCCTAGAGTCACCGTGAATTGGGGCGGCCATATGAATTTTCTCAATAATAAATAAAATAAAAATAAATAAATTAAGTAGTTGCTCCATTTCTTCTGTGATGATCCATAATTGCCCGATCAGAAGTTGGCAGAGCAAATAAGATTAACATAGACACTTGGTATATTCAATAAGTGCAGCAGGAAACGTGTGAATTTTAATTTCAACTGGGGCATTACTAAATTTGAAAGAATAAGACAATTCATGTCTTGAAATTTCCTGTGGAGTTGCAGCTGTTACAACAATATATTATTTCCTCAGCTCTGTAGGGTGCTGAAACTGATTCAAAGTTTCTATTTCTATATTTCTTAGCTAATACCATTTAGATGTTAATTGTATCAGAGTGATGCTAAGATCAATAGTCACATCTCCTTTAAGATCACTTTTAAATAATGCCTACATTAAGGAAAAAATTATTTCCTTGCTTAATTCTTACCTGGCATAATTTATTCTGACCAAGAGTTATTCCTGAAATTCTTGGTTTATTCCTGAAATTCTTATTCAGAACTTTATTTAACAGTTTGTACAGGTCATTTGTGTATATGTGGGGTGGGTAGATTTTTAAACTGTAAGCTTTCCCCACCACTCCTTTTTGAAATAACATATATTTTGGTTATTCTCTTGATAGCCTTGGAGGCATATAATCTAGGTTGACATAACAGTTATCCTTGGCCTAAGTACTTCTAGTCCCTCTATTGTCAGTTTAACTTTTTACCCATCCTTCTGTAGGTTTTCTTAAACTTAAACCTTATCAAGAATTCCTCCCTGGTTTCATAAAAACATATAATATTTGTTTAAACGAAATATTATGTCTTATAGCTCCAGTATTATAAACAACCATTATGAAATTAAAAGTAGCTAATTATTCATTGCTTTTTTCATCAAAAAGCAATGAATAATTATCAAAATAATTTGCCTTCCTTTTCCTAACATCCCAGCTTGACTTTCAGGATTTATAAAATACAGTTTGGAGATAATGAAAGAAAGAAAGAAAGAAAGAAAGAAAGAAAGAAAGGAAGGATCAACATGTTCTGGTTGATAATATTGATTCCAGGCTTTCTCTTAGAGTAAATTAATTTGGTCATTTGTTCCTCTAGAAATTTTATTCCTGCTTTCCTGAAAGCCTGTTGCAGCAGTTTCTTATATGCAATAAGCCTCAAGTCACAGATCAAAACCAATTACAAGAAAAAGCAAACAAAAAAGACACTGATTTCTTTGGCCCCCATTTTAGCTTCAACCATGAGGCTTCATAAGTAGTGTAGGGTTTAAGATCAAATAGATTCAAATTCCTCTACCATATTTCCCAAAGTTGACACTGTTAAGTATTACCAAATATGGCCATAGAGTGGAGTTGGCTAGCAGACTCCACTCATTGGCCCAGCCACTGGCGGGAGAAATAAAGTCCCGTCAGTGGCTGAAGCATTGGACAGCGCCAGCTACAAAAAGCCAGCGCCTGCTGCAGCTGGCGGCTTTTTGCTTAAACACACAATAAAAGAGTTTTACCTGTTCCTGCTACGTCCTGCCTCTCATTTACACAGATCCACTTAACAGACACCATTTGTAACTACTTGAGAGTGAATTTAAATTTTGTTGTCCGTTATATACAATGAGATTTTTGGCAGAATATTAGAAGTAATCAGTGGTGGGAGTCAAATAATTTAACAACCGGTTCTCTTCCCTAATGATTTCTTCCAACAACCAGTTCACCAAACTGCTCAGAAAGTTAACAACCGGTTCTTCCAAAGTGGTGCAAACTGGCTGAATCCCACCACTGGAAGTAACCAAGATTTAAGAATAAACTATAAGAATAAACCAAGAAAAAACATAGGTTTGTTCTGTTACATACCTATACTATTCCCTGCAAGAAGAAAATGGATAACACCTCTTTAATATCAGAATAGCTAAAGATGAATATAATCTGCAATTGTAGTGAACTGGGAAAGATATGAAGATGACGATATGTGTTTCAAAAGTAATCATGACGATATGTGTTTCAAAAGTAATTATCCTCTCTTCATGCTATGGTTAATGATAAGTGAAGATGTATCTATGAATCCAATAATTGTAGAATGTAGATAGCCAAAATGAGGTTTAGCTACAATATCTGCCACTGAAATTGCTGATGCTTGGTCTTTGTAATATAATAAATAGAAAGCTATTTAATCTATAACACTTCATTTTATTAGGGCATCTTTAGATATCTTGTAACTGACTTTCCATTTCTCTGTTTCATGCTTCTTTTTGCTAGTAACCTAAAACATGCTGATTGTAATTTTTCAAATTTACCATTTTTTTGCTTAACAATACAGATTCCATTCTTACTCTCCATTCCATTTTTCCAACCACTGGTAGAATAAGTTCCATGTTTGATAATATTCTGTGTTTTCTTTCTGCTTGATTTTTGATGAAAATCTATCCATTTCTGAACAGTTTAGTATCTTCTTAATGGTCTCTTCATCTTGAGGTGTTTCTTCATTCTTTCCAATATTGTATGAAGATAATCCTCACTGCTGTTAAAACATGTAATACTAAATAATACTTTACTTATCGAATTTTTCTGATAGCATCGCTAATAAAAACAGTTCAGGTTTAAAATCTACATGTTTCCCTATTATCTTTTCTAGCCATCTGTGTATTTTTGCCCAAAAACACAAATCCACCACATATAATAAAATGTGCGCGTCTTTTGATTACATTTCCAACACTTGCTAGACATATTTTTAAACATTTTAGCTAACCTAGCAGGTGGTAAATGCCATCTATAAAACATTTTATATAAATTTTCTTTATAAGAAGTTGCCATTGTTAATCTATAGTTCTTTCCCATAAATTTTGCTGTTTCTCTAAATCTATGTTATAGCCAAAGTTTTTCCCCATTGTACAATTGTGTCTTTTATTTGTTCATCCTCCATTTTTAAATTTAGCAAGACCTTCTTCATTTACTACTTTTATTATCTCAATTTGTATATACAACAAGGCTATACACATTATATATTTTAAAAATCTATTTAAGACAGAAATCCAATTCAATTTATTTGGAAATAAACTGAATTAAACCATGATGCTACTTCTGATTGAAGTAGTTCAACACACAGAAAGCTTAAATTAAAACAAAATCTAGAGAATTGAAAATTAATATTTTATCAGAATTGGGATCAATTTTTCAAAGCTTAACTGTATAAACTGTGAAGAAGGAACTTTATCAAAGAAAAGGAAAAAAGTACCTTGTCTACATTTTCCTTATGTTCCAGTTTTTTCAATGCTAATCTATCATTATGAATATTGAAATTGGAAGTGTATTATCTTTTCATACTTCTATTAGGACAGAGGTTATGAGTGTGCATAAAAATTGGCCTGATTGTACAGTATATAATGTTGATACTAACCGATCCTGAACCTTTAGCCTCCTACATTCTGTGTAAAACCCTTTAACTGAAAAACAATTAATAATGTATAAGTAATATTAGTAAGTAATAATGGGTAATAATTATAACTAATAATTAGTGTTTCAGAAGAAACATGCAAAAATTGCATTGAATATTAGCAGCATTAATCCATCTTAAGTATGAAAAAAATAGACACCCCTGTCTGTCTCCATTATGAATAAATAGGTAGATAGATGCTATGCATACAAGAAAAATCTGAAGAGATGTCAGTGATGTTTGCATAAATCCATTTATCATCTGGACTGGGTGTTGTAGTGGACATGTTATAAATAATACTGTCAATGATCTAATGCTATAGATTGTACAAAAAGTCCTCTGCCAATGATGATAATGGAAACCCTCTGGAAAGCTAATATAGGTTGTTGCATGTGGTTGGTTGGGGCAGGGCAATGATTTTAAATTCCGTGTGCAGACATTTGTGTCATGCTTTTAAACTCAGATTTTTTCCATTGCCCGGTAATCATGCCTATTGAAAATAAACAGTATTTAAAGTAAACATTAAATGCAGAGTGAAGAGGACAGAAAGAAAAGGAAAAATAAACAACTTCCCTTCATAAGAAGACCTCCCATACAGTAGGTTGCAGCTGGTTCAGATTCCAAACTCTGGTTGCACTAGTCAAAAATCCACAGTTAACAGCTCATCCATAGTCTATTTCCCAACACTCGTAGTTATATATACAATGTGATATTTATTATGCAAATGCCGTTTCAAAAAATATCATTGATTAGGTGTGATATGTCAATAGGGATGACAGTAGGAACTCTAGGAAAACTATATGTCACCAAAGAACAAGTTGCTAGAGAGAAGCCCAAAGGGTTGAAAGTAGTTTAGTTTCTGCCTGAAACAAAACTTTGTTTTAATGAGGCAAATCCTTTATTTTGCTTTCTTTGGCAAATAAAACTGTTTCCCCCCCTCCTCTGCTTTCCACACATTGCTTTAAATATATTCCACCTTCGCTGCTTTCAACATCTTTCTTCTAAAGTTTTAAAGTTGTGTTAATAAGATGTCTTGCAGTCACTGAAGTGTGAGGAAACATTCTTGGAAACAGAGGAACGTATAATCACCTTGAGACTTTAGTTGTGGTCTCAAAGCACCTGGAAAGCAAGAAATTAACTGTATCAGTCATTAGAATAATTTTGACCTGACAGCCAGGCAGACAGTAAACATTAAGTCAAATGAATGATCTAATGATATCTTACAAACGTGTGTCATTTTGAAACTCCCAGAATTAAATAGATCTATTCATTGAAATGCTGCTGTAAATTTAAGCAATGCTTTTCCTAGACTGTAAGATCAAGTCTGAATTCTTTGGTTTGGTTTTCTTTATTTTTTCTTTAAGAGTCAGTAGAATGCAAACATTTCTTCAGAAACAATTAAGAAGGGTGGAGGAGCTCAGCAGACACAAGACTGACAGATACATCTACAAAGAAGGGTCTTTTTAGTGCTGTTCTAATTCTTGTGCTTTCAATCAGGATTTCTGAAATAAAATAAACCATTTATAAGAAAGTCTTATCTTCTTCAATTGGCATAAAGCAGGCAAATATATGTTTTTCCCTAACTTGATGTAACTTCTCTGCTGTGAAAAACCACTTATAAAACCCGAAACCTAGTTCCTAACTATCTTTAGTGGGTGACTTTGGACGTGTATCCCAGGCATAGATTCTCTGTGCATGAGAGCAGTATCCACATTAAAGGGAGGGGGGGAGAGATAAACCATCTTCTTGGTCCATATGTATTAAATCATTTTATTACACCAAGACAGTGGCAAAAGAACTCATGAACATAAGCTTCCAAACATTTTCCACTCTGCAAAACTAATGTTAACATCTGAAATAATAGTCATAACATTAATGTTTTGTATATGACAAAGATAAACTTCTGTTAATTTACTAAAAAATAAGTATGATGTTCAAATGTAAAGAGTGTTCCATGTGGAAAATTATGCTAAAGTGTTATAATTATTTCTTATATTACTCAATAGTAATATAACAAATAGATCCTAATAAATAGATTGTTTGAAAAGTGTTCACATTCTTCTGCCTTGCTCATTCTCATTCTCATTCTCATTCTCATTCTCATTCTCATTCTCATTCTCATTCTCATTCTTATTCTTATTCTCATTCTCCCTCCCTCCCTCCTTCCCTCCCTCTCTCCCTCCCTCCCTCCCTCCCTCCCTCCCTCCCTCCCTCTTCTTGTATATAGAATGTATTTTTGCCCTGGGCATGAATGTTGTGTTTGTGCTGAAACAGAAAGTAATCCCTTTGCTAAAACAGGTGAGATTAATGGAGAAAAAAGCAGACCTTATTTAACATTTTATTAATGCACCTCTGAAGTACACAAATGTAAACCTGGCAATTTACAGATATCTTGGGTTCCAGACACATTTTTCCTCCCCATTAAATAAAGCTGTAGTTAGTCTGAGCAGATGTATTCTGCACATTGTTACATTTTTTTATGCTTTTTGACATGTTATTATGTTATTTTGTCATTTATCTACATTTTTATGAAATTGTATTAAGAAACCAATTCAGTTTGGCATTCAATTGTAACTAGTCTGCCCTTGTAAATCATGTGATTTGTATATCAGATTGAAAAAAGAAGGGGAGAAAAAAAAACAAAGTTGGCTTTACCAGGCCCGTACAACTCATAATTGTCATGGCAACGCAGCCAGAGTTAATGATACAATCTATGCCTTGCTGCATTTTCCTTTTGAATGCATATTTATATGTGTGGTGTTATACATTGTACACTTGATACTGCCTACAAAGAGATATGGGAACATCTGCAAAATACGTCACTCAGTGAGTGACAAAAGATGAATAAAAAGGCTGTTGCAAATTAAAGGATTTTAGTAATGACTGAAGTAAGACAGTGTGATAAGGAGAACAGGAACTTTGCAAACTTATCCAATATATAGATGCTCTTTGTACTGGTAGATCTAGATTGGGAAGCTGCAGCTTGTAGGCCAGCCAAGCACAACCTTTTGCTAAATTTCAAAGATTCTAAAACCTTTCTGAGAACTCTTCCCATTCTGCTTGATTGCCCTATGTCGATGGTTGGCACTCTTACAGTACACTGTTCTTTTGTGTTTGAGTAACATAGGATTGCTTTAAGAAGAAGCAAACAGCAGAATGTGCTCATTGTCTTTTCTTATGTTCCAGCCAGCAATCTGCAAATATGAGTTGGACTCACATCTCAGAATCTGTAGGGAAGGAATGAGCTAAAGTTAAAACTCCAACCATCCATCAAATGCAGAAACAGCCCTCCACCATTCTTCTTGCAGCTGTGCACCACTGGTTCTACAACACAGAGAGGGTTATTGGCAAGAAAATTGTACCCTCATTGACTGCAGTAAACTGATTTCACATCTACCCACCTCATTATTGGAATAAACACAGAGGGCATGTGAACTAATGTAACTATCTCCTTATAATCTTCTCAGTGCGATATCTTTTAGAAACAGCTGCTAGTATGCTGGTGATAATCTCTTTCAGCTTGCAGACTGATAATATTAAAAACTATATGAATATTTCCTTTTTAAAATGTACAAGTATAAACTTTCCTTATTTTCAGTCTATTTCAGGAATCAATAATGTGGCACCGTAAGCAACATAATTTATATAAGCTCTGGAGGTTTAAAATATTGTATTTTATTTCCACCTTTGAACTCTATCTTCACTTGTTAATTATCTATAGTTGCAAAAAGGCAGGAAGGAATAGAAAGAAGCAGAATTGTCTTCTGAATAAATATAGTCATACTATGATACCAACATAGCTGAATGTCACATTTGGTTTCATATATATCGGCTCTAAATTCTGTTTTGTGTTTTTTTTCCCAAGTAATTTTACTAAGAATTATAAATGAAAAGAATAAAAGCCAATGCAACTTACAAAAAATACAAACAGGAAAAAAACAGGAAAAAAGGTGGGATGTGAAAAAGAAAAAAAAGTAGAAAGAAAAAGTGTCTATGGAGATTCTCAGTCATCCAGGTCATGGTTGTCCCAAAGGTGCTTTTTCAAGGGCAACTAGACTTCCTTTGTTTTGTTTTGTTTTTAATTTTATTTGAAGACATCTTATCCAAGAATTGTTCAGAAATGAAGAAACTTCTTGGATGAGAAGTAAAACATTTCCAAAATGGGTGGAGGGAACAAGGAAGTCCAATTGCTTTTTGAAAAAGCACTTTTAGTAAGAGAAAGAGAAAGAGAAAAAGAAAAGAAGAAACTTCCCTCTTCACGATTCTGGGGAAAAAATAGTGGTGGGCAAAATACAGTGTTAATACTGGAAACTAATAAGTGATTAAAGTATTAGAAAATCTAGAGGTTAGAGTCAGAGAAGGGAACAGACTGTCCTGTTCCTTGAAATACAAATTCAGATTGTTGTAACTTTAGTTATCCCCAGAGTTTGTTTATTTGTTACTAATGTTGATCGCTAAGCAAAGCAAATTGGTAGCAAACAATGATTTCGATATTTTATTGAGAATTGAAGAGAAATGAAAGAAATGAAAACATGAATGCTACACATCCAAGAAAAGAAAAATTAAAAAAAGAAAAAACCAAATTATACCAGCAATGGAAGAAGTGAGTATAAAAGCAATGAAAACCATGCATGGAATTACAAATTGGCTATACAAATGTAGAAGGCCAGTTGGAAAATGTCCCAAATGGGAAGAAAAGAACATGGCCAAATGCATCTAAATTTAAATTTATGCAAGAACCAAGGAAGAAAGAAAGCAATATTCAAGTTTAGCCTGGTTTTTAATGTCTTCCCTTGGAAAAGAGATTATGTACTAGAATGAGGAAGTAAATAATTAATTATTAGACCTCTAACAGCTATTTTCAGATTAGAGGTATTGACATTATACAAAGATATAGAAAAAGTGGAGATCCTACCTACTAAAAACAACACTAGGAGATCTCTGCTTGCTATTTCAACAAGAACTTTAACAAACAAGATATGACAGGTCAGGAATCAATTGAAGAGATATAATATTTATGTAGATCTAATAAAATTGGAAGGAAGCACTTAAAATTATGGAAAATTGTTATGAAAAAGTTGACATATAAAAATGGGAGATGTTGGGATATACTAGAAAACTTGAATTTAATTTGGGAAAGAGTTATCCTTTTTGAAAAACATAATAGGCAAAATTCTTTTTGCTTATCCCATATATCCAAAAATTGTTGCTTGAATCTTGGTTTGTTGTTAGATCTTTTTAATACATTTGTTAATTCTGCTGTGATATTTTTACATTTTAATTGCCTGTCTTTTATTCTTGGTATTGTTTTTATTGTATGTTTTATTATTTATTACTAAGTTATACATTTTTCACCTGTATCTGTGGTTTGATTTGTTTTTTGAGCAAAATGAAGTTAATTAAAAGAATGTGGCATCTTCAGAATCCCAAGAAAGCTCATGCCTCCCTGCATTAAATAAATAAAATCTAAGCATTTGAAAGCTTGGCAGCTCCTGGGGAATATTAATGAAATTACGTGGGAGGTAACTATTCTTACCTGAGATTTCATGACACTTTGATTATCTCAGATGAGCTCTTATACAAGGTTTGGTCTGATCTGTGTGGTTTTACAATCATACAAATTAACTAACTTTTTAAAAACTCTTAGTCAGTGATAAACAATTGTCTGAGCATATCAAGGAGATAGAAAAAGGCTGAGTCCCAGTCTATTTTGTTATGTGCCAAAAAATCCCATAATGTTGGTATAAAATCTGGCAAGCTGCTCATGGGAGGCTCTGAGATGTCCATCTGTCAGCCTTCCCAGGTAGACCAGATGGGAAACATGACCAGATGAACTATTTATTTATTAAGAAGACATTACATTACAATACATTAATAGAATCTTGTAAGTCTGAAAGTATAAATCTTCTGCCATCTCCTTTACAGTCTGAGAACTTGAAGGAGAGGTGCTTTTTAAGCCTATTTTTCTGTCCATTGTGTAGCTATGAGCTCTGCCCTCTCTTATGTGATCACTCTCTAGGCAGTATCTCTACTTCCCATCTCCCAAGGTCATGCACACATACCATTACACCATCTGATAGACAATGTGTAACTAAATGACATGATGGCATGATATTTCATTGTTGTTGCAGCAGTAATGATAGGATATGAAATCCCGCTTGCAGATTCATGAAGCTATTGCCAAAATTATTATTAAAAAAAAGTCAGTGGAAAACACATTTAATATAAGCTCTTTTTTCTCCAAAGTTTTAAACCTGTTTGCTATTATTTCCAAATGTCACTGAAAAATGTCCCCCTGCTTTTGTAAAGGACACATAGCCCTATGAAAATTGGCAAGAATGTATTTAACCAGACACTAATAAAAATATTGCTCAAGAGGTCAAGGAATTCCAGGAGTTGAGAAGCAAGGAAGAGAAGTGTTTTTTTTAATTCATAGATGTTCATTTGGAAAGATGCTATAAATGGGGGAAAATATACACAGCACAAAGTTACAGCACCTTCTAAACCAAGGAAATCGAAAAACCAGTGCTAATTTAACATGTTCAGTGATGGGTCAGAGTAACAATATGTGTACCTAAAAAGTTGGATTCTTGTGTTAACTTCTTATTTGAAAATGACAACACGTTGTCATTTTTTGAAATTTAAACCTTGTAAGCAAGCAATAGCTTACTAAAAATCCATACAATTATACTACTTCTTTTGTTTTTATTTTCAGTCAGGCACGAATAACCAGATCCACACATGCAGAGTTCAAGCTAGCTACTTTATTATGTTCTGCCAGGAATCTCCCAGTCTTCCATCTGTCCATTGGGAACAATTAGATAAGGCTCCATGGAATTCAAAAAGGGCTTATTCTGGCCCTTTTACATTTTGCAATTACTAATTCTAGGCTTTCTTTGCATTTGATCCTCCCTCCCTGCCAGTTTGGGTGCTTCCCAATATCTTCTTATTCAGTTAAAAGCTGTGACCACCATTTTCTTTTGAATCTTTTAATAATATCTAGAAGATCTTTATTGCAAAAGTTGTTCTTTGACAATGGCTGATAATAGATAGGATTTGTATTATTTTAAAAGCAGGAGTTATGTCAATTATTTATCGTTCTTGGCTACATATTATGACCATCTTTTTATGTGGACAGATGGCAAATATAGTTAGGTCTAATGTATAAATCAAGTAAATAAATAAATTCCTCCTGCATCACATAGTCTTATGTAATGTTATATAAGTACATCCAATGAAAAGATGATATATGGTACTGACTCTGGAGCTGAAAAGAACAAGAAGATTCTGTGAATAAAACAGAGCAAGGCTAAAGGTGAAGGATATGATCTGATTAGGAAGGAACATGTGACCTGGTAGCACTCTTAGGAGACTAAAGAAGGATTTGTTATGTTGATATATATTATAAAATAAAAATTGTTTAAGTCTGTGTTTTCACATGATTAAGATAATCCTTTAGAAAAGCATACAATAGATGTCTGCCTTGGTTCATTTGAAAAAATCCACACAAGAACAATAACATATAGTAATAGTATTGATAAAAAAAATCACAACACGAAAGCTTTTGTATGCATTAAAACCCTTATTTGGGGTATTTATTATGCAAAAACAAGCAAAATACCCAAAAGTCAAGAAGGAAAACAAGATATAAACCAAGGCTTCCTCATTGTTGACAAGTGAAGTTTCTGACAGGTAGAAAAAAAGAACAGGGAGAGGGATTGACGAAGTGAATGATCATTACATTAACAATATGTCAATGAAGGTCATTGAATCTCTTTGGGTTGTCTGAATGACATCTAGTGTACAACAATCAATTCTAAATTTTGGAATATACGTTTTTTTTTCAGAAAGATCAGGGAACTTTCCTCATTATTTCACGCTTTCTAAAATGCTTTCAAGGAACTGTTAGAATCATACACGTTTAAATTGTCTGTCTTCACAGTAAGTATGGAAGGGGCATTAAGGAAAATACAATGAACATCCATTCCAGTTATTTGTACAGATCATAAACTGCTAGGACCTTATGATTAATTTATTCATTTATTCATTTAAGTTTTGATCTGTTTATGCAACAAGTGTAATTCAGATGATTCAAATCATCCAAGATTTTTGAAAGAAATAGAAAGATGGCTGTTAGCATCACTTTTCTTTTGACTGACTAAATCTGTCAAAGCTACTGACTCATTCTTCCAGACAAATTCTTAAAGACAAATTAAACTGAATCACAGTTTAAAGCCTATGAGGTCACCCCCCTGAAACTATTTATTAAAACACAAATAAATCCATAAAAATTGCTTCACTCCTTGGAAATACTAAATGATTTTGTAAATGAATAAAGCTACAATATGTTTCAGAATGAGATAACATGTTAATTATTTAAATATGTCATTTTATGCATGTGTCAGGTATATACTGTATTTTTTGCACTATAAGACGCACTTCTCCCCCCCCCAAAAAAGTGAGTGGAAATGTCTGTGCACCTTATAGAGTGAATGTTGCTGAAACCCTGCCTACCCGCCGGCCCCCATCCTTTGACCTCTGCTTCCCAGCAATTTCCTTGCAGCAAACAGCAAACAGCCTGGTCAGCCTCAGTACAGCCTGATTAGCACAAGCAGCTGTGTTGGTTGGATTGGCCTCCCAATGATCAGCTGTTTCAGGCTGCAGAAATCACCATTGCCTATTGCTGCCTCCGCGCGCCTCATTTTCAGCCCATGCATCCTGTTTTCGGCCTTCATGCGCCCCCCAGATGGCAGCAGCAATCCCTGCCACCTGGAATGGGCTGAAAATGGGCCACGCAGAGGCCAAAAATGGGGCAAGCAGAGCACCGATAGGTGGTGGAGGTGATGGGTGGCGATGGTGGCAATGGGCAGCAGTGATCCCCACAGCCTGGAACAGCTGATCAGTGGTATTCCGGGAGGCTGATCCAACTGCCAATCAGCTGCTCGTGCTAAATCAAACTGTGCTGAAGCTGAACAGGCTGTTGGCTGTTTGCTGCAAGGAGGCAAACTGCTGGGAGGCAGATTTTTTTTCTTGTTTTCCTCCCCAAAAGCTAGCTGTGTTTTATGGTTGGAGTGTTTTATAGTGGTAATCTTTTTTACACTTGATGATATTTGCAAATTCTTCCATGAATTTTAACAAGTCTGATGGATTTATTGCAATTTTGAATTTTATTTTATGTTGTTCTCATTTTGATTTCTTGGAATACTGAATTCATTTTCTTGGATTTAAGTAAAATCACCTCTGCACATGAATTCCACATAAACTTATAGATACCCAATATTAGATAACTGATGCAGTCTTTTCATTTTAAAATGCCATCAGCATTGTACTAGGTTTTGGTACCAGTTTATGATTTCCTGGGATTTAACATGTGGGTGCCTCTGAAATTATAATTTAAGGTCCCTGAATGAAAATATTATGGAGTGTAAGAACTTGAAGGCATTATGGAAACTTAGTGAAGATTTCAGAAGCAGCCAAAAGACTGCAGAGATTGTGATCTCCAGATTTTTTTTTTTTAAATCTCCCATGTTTATTGCAATGAGAATTTCATACAACAGAATGAATGAGCTGGAAGGGACCTAGTCCAGCCCCCTGCTCAAACAGAAGAACTTATACTACTTATACTTACACTATTCAGATAAGTGACTGTCTTGACTCTTCTTAAAAACTTCCAGTGATGGAGCATCCACGATTTCTGTTCCACTAGTTAATTGTCCTCACTGTTAGGAAATCTTACCTTAATTCTAGGTTGCTTCCCTCTTTGATTAGTTTCCAACCATTGTTTTTTATCCTCCCTCCAGTGCTTTGAAGAATAATTTGACCCCCACTTCTTTGTGGCAGTATGGGAGTACTGCTATCATGTCACCCCTAACTCTTCTTTTTTTTTAGACTAGCAAAACCCAACTCCTGCAGCCGTTCTTCATATTGATGCAGGGTGAATGAAAAATGTTAACAAATGTCACTGATGGGGCTGGCATTGTTATAGCATATGCGGATTGGATCTCCTGCTTATCTATCCTGCAGTTCTTCATTTGCTCATGTTCACCTTATCACTTCCAGAAGTGCAAATGTGCACAAGAGTTTTTAGTCTTGTATGAAAAACACTATCTTGGATTGCAGAAAATCAATGTTTCCATGATAGCTGACACATTTTGATTCTCTTGTTTCTAAAATTAGATTTACCTGTTTGCTGTAAGCTATGTAAGCCAGAGATTGGAGAATAAATGAAATATCATCATTACATTATTCTGTTTAATTATCTGATATTTTTTCTTTCTGACTTTATATCTTGGTGGACCTTGGTGGTGCAGGGCCTTGGTGGTGCAGGCTGATAATAGCCTAGCACTTAGTTCCAGCTGCCTGTAACTATTGCAGGCTTGAATCCCACCAGGCTCAAGGTTGACTCAGCCTTCCATCCTCTCGGGGTAGGTAAACTGAGGACCCAAGATTGTTGGGGGCAATAAGCTGACTTTGTAAAAATGCCGCTTAGTAATAAGCAGGCATATACAATGGAAGGAAGGCTATTGCTGAGCGCATTGGGTTGTATCCCAAAAATTGTAAGCCGCCCTGAGTCTCTGGAGAAGGGCGGGATATAAATATGAATTTAAAAAAATATCTTGGATTCTCATATATACTCTACCACTTAGGAAGGCACTTTCTTCATCATCAAATAACACTCATTAAATAAACCAGAATTTATCCTGAGAATCACATTTATGGTAACAAATAGCAGAAAGGCACATCATGATTGCAGGAAATGCGATAAGAATATTTACATTCGTTAAGATGTGTGCCTTGTGTTTTTCTTCTTGTTTTCACTGCAACAGACATTAGACTGAAGTCCTGAATACGTGTATTAGGTAAAGGTAAATGTTCCCCTCACACAGGCATGCTAATTTCCGGTTCTAGTGGGTGGTGCTCATCTCTGTTACAAAATCGAAGAGGCAGCACTGTCTGAAGATGTCTCAGTGGTCATGTAAATGCCAAAGGTGCACATAATGCTGTTACCTTCCCACCAAAGCTGGTCCCTACTTGCATTTTTATGTGCTTTTGAACTGCTAGGTTGGCAGAAGCTGGGAAAGTAATGGGAGCTCACCCCATTATGTGGCACAGGGATTTGAACCGCTGAACTGCCGACCTTTCAATTGACAAGCTCAATGTCTTAGCCACTGAGCCACCACATCCCTTATACAGATACATGTATTAGGGACATGCAGAATATGCATCTCATGTTACACAATGAGACTTCTTCCCTAAGTACAACATGTGTAGAATTATGTAGTTAAAGCTGGAGTTCTTATGGCTAATCAAATACAAAGGTACCACCTGAACAGCTGGAGAGTCAGAAGATTTAGTTTTTTATTTATTTATTTATTTATTTTTATTTATTTATTTATTTTGTCAATCACTTATAAGATAATAAGTATAAGGATAAACATAGCTGTGAATACATGAAATGAATACATATAAGAAAAATAAAAAAAACAATAGGACAGGGATGGTAGGCACGTTAGTGCACTTATGCATGCCTCCTACAGACCTCTTAGGAAAGGGGTGAGGTCAATAGTAGACAGTCTAAAGTTAAAGTTTTTGGGGTTTGGGGAAGAATCCACAGAGTGGTTGGTTGGGCCTGTTGCTTATATACCTATCTCCCAACTATGTGGCAACGGCCCTGCCTGGGCTGCTCGATGCCCTCTCAGGAATGGCGGTGGAGTTCCCAAGCCTTTTGGTTTTGGGTGACTTCAACCTGCCCTCCCTGGGGGGGATGTCGGGATTGGCGCAGGAGTTCATGGCTTCCATGGCAGCTATGGACCTGACCCAAATAATACAGGCCCCCACACATGAGGGGGGCAACACACTCGACCTTGTTTTTGTCTCTGAACGTTGGCATAGTTATCTGGGTGTGGGCACCGTGAATGTCCAACCCATAGCATGGTCAGATCACTATCTCCTGTGGCTGGTCTTCCAACAAGTGGCCCCACACCATTGGGATGAGGAGCCACTGAGATGGTTCCGCCCAGACGTCTGATGGACCCTGAAAGGTTCCAAATGGAACTGGGGTTTTTGCCCGCCTCCCTTATCCACAGCTCGGCCGAGGTACTGGTGGCCACTTGGCAACAGGCTGCTACTAAGGCCCTCGACCGAGTTGTCCCCTTGCGTCCCCTCACTCGCCACAGATCCCAGATGGCTCCTTGGTTCACAGAGGAGTTTAGGGAGATGAAGCAGCGTAGGAGGGGGTTAGAGAGCAGGTGGAGATCGACCCACTCCGAATTCGACTGAGCCCAGCTAAGAGCCTATATTAGGACTTACCTGGAAGCTTTGGGGGCGGCGAAGAGGTCATACCTCTCCGCTCTCATAGCGTCCGCAGATGACCGCCCAGCTGCCCTGTTTAGGGTCACCCGCTCCCTCTTACATCGGAAGATGGGGTTGGATCCTATGCAGGGTAGAGCTGAGGAATTTGGTCAGTATCTGCTGGATAGGATCGCTCGGATTCAGGAGGGGCTAGACTCTAATTTGCAGTGGTCTGAGGAGGGAGGGACAAGAAGTCCGGCCAACATCATCTGGGCTGAGTTTGATCCTGTTTCTGAGGATGAAGTGGACAGGATTATACGACATGTTTATTGGACCCGTGCCCTTCCTGGATGGTGTATGCCGCCAGGGAGGTCACGTGCGGCTGGCTCTGGGCAGTTGCCAATGCTTCATGAAAGGAGGGTTCTTTCCCTGCCGCCCTGAAAGAGGCGGTGGTGAGACCCTTGAAGAAGCCTGGACCCTGCCGTAAACAACTTTCGTCCAGTCTCCAACCTTTGTTTTTTAGCGAAGGTTGTTGAGAGTGTGGTGGCTCAACAGTTTCTGCTTTTCCTGGATGAAGCGGATGTCAAGTCTTTCTCTGCTACCATTTTCAAAGGCTTGGAGAAAACCTTTTGCCAGGGAGTAAAAATTCTTCCAAAACATCCCTGCTAATTAGAGGTGATAGACTGTGTTGTTCTTTGCTGTCAATGATGATAAAAATGAGACCCGGAAAGTAATCTAAAAACATTTTTATTTATAAAATAAGAAAACCTAACGGAGATACATGTTTGCAACCTAATCTCCACCAAGGCATATAGAAAAGAACAAAGGAAAAGTACAACGGAAGTGACAGGAAGTGAAGTCAAAACTTCTTACACATGCACAGTAAATCAAAACATTCTTATCCCATTACTATGGAGACAAGATAACACAGTGCTGGCTAGCAGAACCTGCTTGCTAGAACATGAGCTTAGAAGCTTGAACAGACAAACCAAAAAAACGCAGTGACAGCGGACTATCTAGATCCCTATCAATCGGGCTTCCGGCCCGGGTTCAGTACAGAGACGGCATTGGTCGCACTGGTGGATGATCTCTGGAGGGCGTGGGACAGAGGTTTTTCCTCTGTCCTGGTCCTATTAGATCTCTCAGCGGCCTTCGATACCATCGACCATGGTATCTTATTGTGGCACCTTGAGGGGTTGGGAGTGGGAGGCACTGTTCTGCAGTGGTTCTCCTCCTACCTTTCAGGGCATTCGCAATCAGTGTTGGCAGGGGGGCAGAGGTTGGCCCCAAGGACTCTCACATGTGGGGTCCTGCAGGGATCGGTCCTCTCGCCCCTCCTGTTCAACATCTATATGAAGCCGCTGGGCAAGATCATCCGAGGTTTTGGGGTGAGGTATCATCAGTATGCTGATGATACCCAGTTATACATCTCCACCCCAAACCAAATCAGTGATGCCCTCTCTGTGATGTCCCGTTGTTTGGATGTGGTACGGATCTAGATGGGCAGGAACAGACTACAGCTCAATCCAGCCAAGACTGAGTGGCTGTGCGTACAGGCATCTCACTCCAGTGAGTATATTCCACCTTTGGCCATAGGGGAGAGGTGTTACCCCTGTGGATTGGGCATGGAACCTGGGGGTTCTCCTGGACTCACGGCTCAGTTTGGAGGAGCAGGTGGGAGCCGTGGCCAGGGGTGCCTTTGCCCAGGTTCGGCTGGTTCGCCAGCTCCGCCCTTACCTGGATCGAGATGCCCTTCGCACGGTCACTCATGCACTTGTTACATCCCGACTCGACTACTGCAATGCTCTCTATGCCCTTGCATACCATCCGGAGGCTCCAGCTGGTGCAGAATGCGGCCGTGTGGGTTGTGATGGGAGTTTCCCGATACTCCCATGTTACGCCCCTCCTGTGCAAGCTGCATTGGTTGCCAGTTGCCCTCCGGGTGCGATTCAAGGTTCTGACGTTAACATTCAAAGTCCTTCATGGCATGGGTCCGGGGTACTTGCGGGAGCGCTCCTGCCGACATCAAATACCAATCACCCTGTGCGAGCACACAGGCTGGGACTCCTCGGGTTGCCGTCCGCATGACAATGTCGGTTTGCGGTGACCCAGGGAAGGGCCTATTCTGCATCGGCCCCCACCTTATGGAACCAGCTACCCATTGAGCTCCGGCTGGCTTCCGATCTCTCCTCTTTCCGGTGCGATCTAAAAACCTGGTTGTTTTTACAGGCTGGGCTGGACTGATCTCCTGGGGGAGAGGGTGGGTTTTAAATTTGATTTAAATTTGGTTTTATAGTTGTATTTTGGCTTGTTTAATTCAATTTCTTTTTAAATAATTTATTGTTCTGTGTTTTTATCTGTGAGCCGTCCCGAGTCCTTTTTGGAGAGTGGCGGCATACAAGTCAAAATAAATAGAGTCAGGTAGAGTATTCCAGACATTAACCACTCTGTTGCTGAAGTCGTATTTCCTGCAATCAAGTTTGGTGCGGTTAACCTTGAGTTTGTATCTATTGTGTGCTCTTGTATTGTTATGGTTGGAGCTGAAGTATTCATTGACAGGTAGGACATTGCAATGTATGATTTTATATATTATACTTAGATCAGACCGAAGGTGGCATAGTTCTAGGTTTTCTAGGTCTAGAATTTCAAGTCTGGTGGCATAAGGTATTCTGCAACGAGTAGAGGAGTGGAGAACTCTTCTTGTGAAATATTTCTGGACTTTCTCAACTGTGTTAATATCAGATACATACTGTGGGTTTCAGACTGATGAGCTGTATTCGAGTATTGGTGTAGCAAATGTTTTGTATGCTCTAGTTAGTAGTGTGATATTACCGGAGAAAAAGCTACGCAGGATTAGGTTAACAACTCTTAATGCCTTTTTGGCTATGTAGTTTCAGTGGACTCTAGCACTTAGATCATTAGAGATGAGTATTCCAAGGTCCTTGACAGAGTTTGGATCATCAACAAGGTCTTGACTATTCAGCTTGTATTTTATTCTGATTTTTTTTGCCAGTATGTAATATGCATTTATTTGTTGAGATTTGAAGTTGTTGAGATTTGAAGTTGCCATTTGTTTGACCATTCTGATACATAGTCAAGGTCTTTTTGAAGGGTAGCAGCATTGTCTGTGGTGTTGAATAGCTTTACATCATCACCAAAGAGAACCCAATTGCTCTTAATATGATCACAGAGGTCATTTATGTAGAGTATGAAGAGAGTTGGTCCTAGAATGCTACCTTGGGGGACACTACTGTTGACAGTACAGAATTTGATAGGACACTCCCAATTTTGACCATTTGTTGTCTGTTTGACAGGAATACTTCTATCCAGTTATGCAGGTGTCCAGAGATACCATAAGATTTTAGTTTTAGTAGTTGTTTGTCGTGTACCACTGAATCAAAGGCTTTACAGAAGTCTATGTAGATTGCGTCTATTGCTTTGCCCTGATCGAGTTGTGTAGTCCATATGTTTTTGCAGTGTAAGAGTTGCAGATTACAGGATAGTTTTTTTCTGAAACCATATTGTTTGTTAGAGAGTAGGTTGTTTGTCTCTAAGTGGAGGATAATGGATTGGTTAATAATTGATTCCATGACTTTACAGGTGATGCAGCATAAAGAGATTGGTCTGTAATTTTCAACTAGACTGGGGTCTCCCTTTTTGAAGATGGGAATGACCGTGGCTTGTGACCATAGATTTGGCAAGGAGCTAGTCCTGAAAGGTTTTTCAAAGATTATGCTTAGAGGTTCAGCTATGGCAATGGAGAGCTTTTTAAAGAAGTAGGCACATATTCCATCCAGTCCAGCAGATAGAGATGGTTTTAGATTGCGTAGTGCTTTTTCAACATTGTCTTCTGTAAAATCGATATGTATTAGATCATTGTAGTTGTCTGTGTAAGATGACGACATCAGGCCTCCCAGTTACAAACTGGTGAGTAGATCAGAAATGTTCAATGAGCTTCTTATCAAATAAAGAGTAAATCCTTTCATTAAAGGCTGACAGCTGCAGCTTGATTTAAAAAGCTAACACATAATCCTTTTTGGAAACAATTGTCTGAACTCTGGCACTTGTGTGACATTTCTGCAGATTTTCTTTGTGGAATTCTGACCTATGGACTGGCTCATAATGCTGATCTGGCTCTTGGAATTTTGGACTGGATTTTGGCTGTTCTTTTGCATGTTCCTGCTAAAAGCAAAAGCTTTCAGCAAGTTGCTTGCCAAGACTGTATTTTAGTGAATTTCTTGTGTGCTATTATCATTTTGTCTTTGAATAAATTGCTAACTTCCATAGTAATTGTGTGATAACACACAGTAACACAATGCATGTGATAATTGAAAACAGAAGCAGGACAGCAGCTTCTTGATTGCAAAGATTAGGAGTGGGGAGTAATATGCTGAAGTGGTTTCCTCAAGAATGACTTGGCAGCTGAACAACAGTAACATAATATAAGTATGCTGATGGAATCCATCTTTATTTCTTGACCCTACACAGATTAAACTATTCATGTACTGAATCATTGTCTGGAGGTTGCACAGTTCTGAACAAAGAGGAATAGACTTTGTGTAGATCCTGATAAGACAGAGCTTATGGCTATTTTGCCTCTCTAAGTTAGGAAGTTTTCGTCACTGGTTTAGAATGGAGATGTACTTCCCCATTCAGGACTGGAGCATAATTTGGATTTTTTTTTTTTGGACTCATAGTTCCTGCTTGAAGAGTAGATGACAGTTGTGGCCAGGAAGACCTTTGAACAGATTCATTCTGCATGCCAATTGCAATTGCTTCTCAACTGGGAGACCTTGCAGATGGTCACTGTTGTGACCCAAGCCTGGCTCGTCTAGAGAGCAATCAAATCACTAAGAAGATGCAAAATTACATTATGAGCATGTATACAATATATCAGCAAAATTCCAGCAAAGTTTTGGCACTTTGCTGAACAGTCTCAAAATAAGAACCAAACTTGATATAACTTTGGCCTGCTACATTGAAAAGACAAGACAAAAGGAAAAGGCAGATATAGTATACATTACAGGATGACATTGGAATATTTTAGATAAACCCATCAGTGTGTCCTTACTATTATTTATCCCCTCCTATTAGGTCAGCAGGCTGCCATACTATCTTTGTGATATGATAAGTGACTAGAAATAATTCTTCTCCCTGTCACTACTTAGGGTCAATTCAACTGGCTGTGAATGTTTTCTTACAAGGACATGTGAAGCTGTTTGCATACAGGCAGGGGAATCTTTCATCAGGAAGTCAAATGGCCACACTGGATGGAGCAGTCATACAAAATGGCTAAACCCAAGTCTGTTTGTTTGCTTGTTTGTTTTTGTAGAAGGTGGGTGGGTGGGAATTACAGAAAGTAATCAGTTTAAGAAATATACTTACTCTGTTTTATAAAGTACCATATAATTTAATCTGATTTTTTTTACTTCAAAAAGGTCTTGCAGCCACAGAGGAGGATCCTAGAAACTACAGGAAACCTTGTACCATTTCTTCTGTCCAAACCATGGCATTTGAAGATAGGTTGAAGGAGACTGGGTGAGCTTATAAGCAAAAGCTGCTATTGGAATTTCTCTGAGTAATAGAAAAGTGGGGAATGCATTTTCAATGGGCTATTTTTTTCAACAATTCAGAGAATTTTAAGAATAACCTAAATAATTTTTAAAATACAGCTTTGACAAAGTAAGCTAGGATGCTTTGTTCTTTGCTAAAAAAAAACTATTCCAAAAGAGACATTATTTTCTTTTGTGAGATTTTTCTGTTTTACCTGCCCATCCCTAGCCGTCTCAATAATCTGCAAAGTCTCCAAATGGAAAACACACAATTTATGATTGACAATGTAATTTGAGAGTTGTATGGGAATCTTAAATTATCTGTTGGAATTCACTACATAATTAAGGCCTAACAGGGAGCAGCAAGGAGCCAAACTGCTTTGTATTACACCAATAAACAATGTCAAGTGTCTTCCCTGACATGCATACAAATGGAACTTGTCCATTTGCTAACATTTGCTGGTGTTATTTCTCTTCTCCGGCAAGCTGTTTAAAATGCCTTGGAGATAAAGTGAATTGTGAGTGAAGTTGCCAGCATTCTCCTCCCTTTCCCCACCCCTGAATATAACTAGGTCATTCTTGCTGACATATAAAACCTACACATGAGTGAAAGTTTGATGGCTTGAGCAGAAGAAATGGAAATAACCTGTCTAAGATTGGAGGATCAAATATACACACTATAGTGAAAATGGAGGATAATTATGATGGAAGAGACTTTCTGCCAAGGGCTTTGGCAGATGAAAGATCCAGTTTGATATCTTTGTCTCTGAGGAAAATAAGAGTACCAGTAAACATAGCCCATATTTGCTCTAGGCACAAACTGCTTCAATGTGCATTGCACATTGAAAGAGCTGAGAACATTAACATATGATCACTTCAGCTCTATCCTTGAAAAGGTGATGAGTGAAAAATGATGCAACTCAGCAAATATCCATTTAAAGTTCAGGCTACTAAGTTTATTTGTGTTTTGGGATGAGATGTCACTGAAAAATCAGAATTAATAACACTATACTTCTCTAAAGTTACTAGCCATAGCCTCTATAGTTATGATACTAGCCATAGTAATATAGCTCTCTTCTACAGTATCTAAAGTCTTTCAACTAGCTTTATTCCCAGACTGGATTAGAAGTTGGCCCAATAAATTTTAATGAGACATTTTTTTGCTCTAGATGATGTTACTTGGGGATGAACAATTGTATTTATTTGTCAGATATATATTTTACCTTTTTGCAAACAAGTGATGCTCAGAATAGATAATGGTAAAAATTAAAATACCCAGAAAACATAGCTAAGACCAAAATAAAAACAGCCAGCAGCACTGCTCTCCAGAGCCCAGAAACAAACTCCTATTTTGAATCTAAAAACTTAGCTGAATAAATCACTTTTTACCAAGCTAGAAAGGAAGTCTATGTTCTTGCAACCAAAATGGGGTACAACCAATTTTAGCGTTATCACAATGCTATTTAAATGTTTTTTTATCTCAGGAAAATTACACACCATATTTAAATAAACTCACTCAGCCTAAACATCTGATAGAATTGATAAAATTGATGTAGCATTTTACAAAATATGAAATAGGCTCAGTAATGTGTTTTAAGCAAATGTGGCAATGTCAGAAATTAAGTGTAGCAGATATCAGAGGAAAGAATTAACAGGAATATATCAAACAAAAAGAGACTGGACTCACTTAGCAAATACAAGAGCTTAAACTGGTCAAGCCAGAGATTCTGCTTAGTCTTGGGGAATTTTGAAGATGATAATTGCTGTAAAAAGTGGACTTCATTAACTTTATTTTTTATTTATTAACAAAACATATAGTGCATGGCCACCAAACAGAACTAAAATCTCAATGCAAAACCCAATAAACCCCTGGTGACTAATCTCCTGGTGACAACACCCAAATCAACCACTTGAGGGACTCCATATCACTCTGGGGTCTCCCTGAAAACCATGCCTTTAGGGCCTTTCAAAAGAGTGTCAAAGTGGGGTGGGGGTGGGGCAAAGTGGAATGATGTTCCACAGAGAGAGAACCACCATAGAAAAAGCCTTTCCTCTTGGCACCACTAGATGGAGCTCCTCAGGAGGGGTATCTGTAATATCTCCTATCACCCTGCTCTGGTGGGTTGTGTAGATATAATTGAGGAAATATGGTCCTTCAAATAACCTGGTCCCAGGCTATGTAGGGCTTTACAGATGAGAATCAGGACCTGGAATGGGACCCAGAAGCAATGCAGCCAGTGCAACTCCCTCAAGAAAGGCAACATATGTTCAAATCTAGTCTTGTACAAAACCATGTGGGCAGCCACATTTTGAACCAATTGATGCTTCAGGATATTTTTCAAGAATAGCCTCTTGCTGTTATGTATGCACGTTTGAATGTCATTGGTTAAGTTTGAACTGTTCTTGTAAAATGTCAAAATGATTGGTTTAAAAAGTGCGGGAAAACCCTGCACTCTGATTGGCTGGCAACTGCGGCTGCTGGCTATAAGTAGCAGCCGCAGCCCAGCCAAATCGGGTCTGTTATGAGCTGTAGTCACTAATAAACTCTTCACTGAAGCACTCCGTGTCTGACTCTTCATACAAATCTAACACTGGCGATGAAGGTGGGATCCTTCCCGAAGAGAAGACAACGCGGAGAACAAGCTGAGAGAGATGGCTGTGCTGAACACCCCCCCAGCCCCGTTTGATCCGACGGCAGAAGACTGGGACTCGTATGCAGATCATTTCCAAATGTATTTGGGGAACGATTCGCCAACATTTCCGACAAGCGGAAGAGGGCGGTCTTTCTCACCCACTGCGGTCCGGCCATTTTCAAGATGGCGAAGGCATTGGCGGGAGCTGCAGACGTGAAGGTAATGGACTGGCCCGACTTAGAAAAGTTATTAAGAGCCCATTATGCGCCACAAGTATCGTGCCTCATTAAGAACACGAATTCTACCGTCGGATCAAGGGAAAGCGAAAACATTAATGACTTCGTGGCAAGTTTAAGGGACATTGGGGTGCATGTGAATTTATCAACTTAGAAGAGGCCATGCGCGATCGATTTGTTCTAGGCCTAAAAGACAAGGTTTTGCAGAGCAAATTATTAATGAAACCTAAGATCACGCTTAAGGAGGCCATAGAAGAAGCTTCTTCAGCGGAAGCTACCAAGTCCTCAGCAGCAGCCATGAAGAAAATTAACAAGGCTGCAAGCCATCCTGATGTGGAAAAATCCACAACAACCCATTGTGAGCAAATAGATTCTGATTCAGACTGTAGTGAGGTGGAGGAAGGAATTTATAGACTCAGAATGGAGAAGAAAAGGAAAGACCTTGGAAGAAAGAGGCAAGACTTTTATTGCAGAGGTTGGGGGGGCACCCCCGCACTGAATGCAAGTTTTTTGATACCATCTGCCTCCGTGTGAAAAAAGAGGTCACCTAGCAAGAGTCTGCAAATCATCCAGAACTCCACCAAGCAGAAAGAAGTTTCCTGACAAAGAATTCAAGCATAACAACTTCAGTGAGAAAATGGGGCAACACAGAAGCAAATGGGAAGAATGAAACTCATCAAACAGTCACTATTGGTCATTCTTCACCCTTAAGAAGCAGAAAAGTACATGTGAAGGTACTAATTGAAGGAAGGCCTTGCCAAATGGAAGTGGACTCAGGCTCCTATTTATCTATGGTGTCATGGGACACTATTCACAGGCTACTTCCCAACATTCAGAAGAAGCATTTCCAGAAGCAAGCACTGACTCTTAAAGACTACCAAGGGAACAAGATTCCAGTAGTTGGAACAAGAGAATTCAACGTGAAGTTCAAAGGCCACACCAAACGTTTGCCCCTGACCATCGTGGACAAGGACGCCCAAGCTTGCTGGGACTTGAGTGGTTCAATCCACTAGGCATCGAGGTGACTGGCATCAATCACGTGAGCAACACTGAATGGGAGGAGGCCTTGAAGTCTGAGTTTCCAGAGGTCTTCAGCGATGGATGGGCAAGTATATGGGGACCCCTATCACTTTCAACCTAGATCCCAAGGTGCCCCCAATTCATTTAAAGCCCAGAAGGGTCCCATTTGCCTTAAAGGAAAAAATTGATGCACAATTAGATAAACTAATAGCTCAAGGAGTTTTAGAGCCCACTGACCACTCCAGATGGGAGACACCATAGTCACACCAGTCAAGACTGATGGGTCAGTAAGAATCTGTGGAGACTATAAGGGGACATTGAACCATGCACTTCAGCAGAGCGCATATCCAGTTCCAGTGGTGCATCATTTATTACATTCACTTGGCAGGGGTACAGTCTTTGCCAAATTGGATCTGGCCCAGGCATATCAACAACTAACAGTTGATGATGCCACTGCAGAGGCCCAAACCATTGTGACTCATAGAGGTGCCTTCAAATGTAAAAGGTTACAGTTTGGAGTAAGCGTGGCACCAGGCATTTTCCAAAGCCTTATGGAAAGGATGCTCCAAGGGGTAGTACCTACTTTGATGATGTGTTAATCTCTGCTGAAAATGACACTCAATTACAAGAGAGACTCAGAGAAGTCCTTACCAGATTCAAGAAAGCAGGGTTAAAAGTCAAGGAAGAAAAATGCACTCTTAGAACTGACAAGGTTGAGTTCTTGGGCTATATGATTGACAAGCATGGCATCCACCCTACAGATGCCAAGGTTCAAGCAATCAAAGAAGCCCCTAGCCCAAAATGCAAAACAGATTTGCAAGCCTTCCTTGGACTTATTAACTTTTATCACATGTTCCTACCTCAGAAGGCAACCATTGCAGAACCATTACACAGATTACTTGACAAAAGTCTGTTTGGGTCTGGGGCAGGAAGGAACAATCAGCATTTAACAGTATTAAAAGACTAAACGTCTGATGCTGTACTCATACAGTTCTCTGAGAATTTACCTGTTGTACTGACTTGTGATGCATCCCCCTTTGGAGTGGGGGGGTTTGAGCCACAGGCTTCCCAGCAGGAGGGAAGCCCCTATTGCATTTTACTCTCGCACCTTGACCAAAGCAGAGAGGAATTACAGCCAATTGGACAAGGAAGCATTGGCAATTGTTGCAGCTATCAAGAAATTTCATGAGTATTTATATGGGAGAACATTTACCATTGTCACAGATCACAAACCTTTGTTAGGCATTGTGGCAGGAGACAAACCTACACCCACTATCCTGTCACCAAGAATGCTGAGGTGGACTGAATTTCTTGCTGCTTATTCATACAAACTTATCCACAAGCCTGGCAAGGACATTGGACATGCTGATGCCTTGAGTCGTTGCCCACTTCCTTGTCACAAGGAGGACTTTGAACCTGAGGCACACACCTTTTTCCTAGAAACTGTTGCCAAGCTTCCAGTACACGCTGCTGAAATTGCCAGAGAGCTGCCAAAGACACTTTATTGGCTCCTATTATAGGCTGGATTAAGAAAGGTTGGCCTCTTCAAGATCTACCTCACCTTGCCCAACCTTTTAAGTCCAGGCAAACTGAATTATCTGTATTAAGAGGATGTATTTTGTGGGGTAACAGGGTGGTTATTCCTGCAAAACTGCAAAAGAGGTTTTGGAAATGTTACATGAGGGTCATCCTGGTATTGTAAGGATGAAGGGATTGGCCAGGAGTTATGTATGGTGGCCAGGTATTGACAAAATGGTTGAAAACTGGGTTGCATCTTGTCCCAACTGTCAGGTAGTCAGGCCTGCCCCACCTCTCACCCCAAACAAGAATGGGAATGTCCTAGGGGCCCATGGTCTAGGATTCACATTGATTTCTCTGGCCCTACCAGAGGGCACACCTTCCTTATTATAGTAGATGCATATTCCAAATGGCTAGAGGTAATCCCTATGGCATCCACCACAACTGATGCTGTCATCAAGCAGCTTAAAAAGCTTTTTGTAACCCACGGGTTACCTGATGTTCTTGTCTCTGACAATGGCCCTCAATTTACATCCAACCCTTTTGAATCCTATCTAGCACAACTGGGTATCAGACATGCCCTGACAGCCCCTGGGCACCCTTCGGCTAACGCCGGGCTGAACGAATGGTATGTTTTACCAAGGAAAAGCTTCAGCAATTGGGTCCTGGGGACATCACTGAGAAAGTTGAAAAACTTCTTAGTGTTCAGCACATCACTCCTAACCCATCAACTAACTTATCCCCAGCAGAGTTGTTGATGGGTAGGAAACTTAGGTCTCCCCTTGACCACCTTCATCCCACTTAAGCAAGATTCCACTAGCAAAGTTTGCACGTTCAGTGTGGGTGATTCTGTTTATGCTAAGAACCTTATGGGTGAACCTTCATGGATTCCTGCTGAAATAACTCAAATCACAGGCCCTCATTCTTACAGGGTACAAACAGAGGATGGAGTCCTCTGGAGCAGGCACATTGATCAGCTTAGATCCAGGTTACCTCAGGAACATTGCAATTGTTCCTCTCTAGTTCACATACCTAATGCCTTTTCTAGGGGGAGGGGAGGAACATGAGGATAATCAGCAAACAAGAATCAACCCCATGTGTAACGAGCCATTACGACAGGAACCATCCCAAAACCTGTCACAATGCCAAAATCCATCCTTACAAGTGGAAGATTGCACAACACTACCTGACTTGGGTGCTGAAATTGGGCTGGAGATGGGTTGGGAGGAGAGACCAGATTCTAACAATCAAACAGGGTCTTCTTTCACAGGAAGTCCAACTAGGGAAATGTCAACAGACACATTTCCCTTCTCACTGGGTGAGAACGTTAAAACTTCTGAAAACTTCTCAACGTACACGTAAGAGCCCCACCTATTTAAAAGAATACATTAGATAGGTTGGGGTTTGAGTATGGACTGAACCTAGTGGGGAGGGGTGTTATGTATGCAGGTTTGAATGTCATTGGTTAAGTTTGAACTGTTCTTGTAAAATGTCAGAAATGATTGGTTTAAAAAGTGCGGGAAAACCCTGCACTCTGATTGGCTGGCAACTGCGGCTGCTGGCTATAAGTAGCAGCCGCAGCCCAGCCAAATCGGGTCTGTTATGAGCTGTAGTCACTAATAAACTCTTCACTGAAGCACTCTGCGTCTGACTCTTCATGCAAATCTAACACTTGCAAACTAGACTTTCTTTGCTTTTCTTTGAAAATGTTTCTTGGCTTGTATGCAAAATCGGCCTTGGAATGAATAATTATGTATGCTTTCCATGTCATTTTTTTCTTTCTTTTTTTCTGCAAAATATAAAGGCATGATGAAACTAGTTCCACTCTTGTTCAGTGCTGGTTTGCAAGTTGCTGCCTTGTGCAGTATAATTTTACCCTTCCCTCGTTTCATTATTAATTTCTGAAGTTAATAAATAGCAAAGTTTTTGTACATGTAACCATAAATATGATTTTCCGGAATTGATTTCTCTTTTCTCTTTCTAACATCTTAAAGGTATCTGTTTAAATTATGACTTCAAAAATAAGTGAACCCTTTTCATCACCAGAGATACCATTAGAACCACTCAATGTCCAATATAGTATTATTGATCAGAAGCAAACTAACTGTTGCTGTTCTTTCAATCGTATATTGAGCTACAGTAAGAGATATTTCTTTATTCAAGTAGCTTTAGTAACTACACTAACTCAAGAGCTCAAGAGGAGTGGTGTTTGAAGGAAGCAATTGCCCAAGTATCAAACAAAGAAGGGATTCCTTTCAAAATATGCTTCAGCATTGGAAACTGCATACAGATAATGATTCAGTGCAGGTTTCCTTTCCTTTTTTTAATCATATTTGAATCTCAAAAAAGAATAAAAGTACTCAGGAGATATGTGGGCATAACAGTTGTGAAGCTCAGAAATACTTGCACTCAGATGGGTGAAAACTTTCACCAGCTAGTCTAGACAGTTGTTTCTCCTGTAATTAACAACTTAATTACAGCTGGTATTAACCTATAAAGCCCTGCATGGCTCGGGTCTGGGGTACCTCCTACCAGCATTGAGGTCCGATCGCCCAGTACGCTCCCACAGGCAGGCCCTCCTGGGGGTGCCGTCGGCCAGACAATGTCGGTTGGCAGTCCCCGGGGAGGCTTCTCTGGGGGGCTCCCACCATTTGGAATCAGCTACCTCTAGAGCTGCGTTTGGCCCCGGACCTGCACTCCTGCTGTGATCTCAAGACTTGGCTGTTTGCACAGTTGGCCTGGACTGAGCAGGGTTGGGGATTTTAATTTAAGGGTATTTTAATTAGATTTTTATAATTGGATTAGATAATTTGATAAATGTTGTATTTATTGTTTATATATTTCTGTGTAAGCGCCCCGAGTCCCCTGGAGATGGGGAGCATATAATCAAATAAATAAATAAATAAATAAATAAATAAATAAATAAATAAATAAAATACTTCTCATTTTATTTCGTTTTATTTCCACAGAATGTGCAGTTTTGTTTGCTGTGTTTTCTCATCATGAGTTTTTTTATTTAGTTTCTTTTTCTTTTTGGTCGTTGATGAATTTCTGTATCCTATTGTAATAATTCCCCCACCCTCTCCCAAATCATCACCTGTGGTCTATCGAATGGTTTGTTTGAATGTTTGTTTTCATGTATTCCACAACTTGGGAGCTTTTTTTATGTGTAGACTTCAGCATTCTTAATAATGGTCATTGCAGGTTTCTTTCTTTCTTTAAAACATTTATATCCAAATCTTATACAATCCTACCGACTTATATCAAATTCTTGGCATATTCCAGACAACAATTAAAAACATCAATGAAAAACAACATAATACATATATTAATTAAAACCATAAACATGTGAAAAATCTGGCACCAAAGTTAAGCTTCCAACATTGAGTCCTCATTAAATCCTCTATTCACCTCACCTATTTGGCATCTGGGAGAAAAGTCAGATATTAAGTGCTTTTTGGAAGGCTAGAAGGTGGGCATGCTGAAGCTCAAGAGGAAAGATCTTCTACAGGGCAGGAGCTGCCATGGAAAAGGAAAGCTTCTTAGATCCCATAAGATGCCAATGTTTAAGGGAAGAATCTCGGAATGGGCCCAACATCTCTAGTCTGGAAAGACGGATAGATGTTCTTAGAGAGAAGTAAGAACACAGATAACCTAGCCCTGTGCCATATAAGGTAATGACATTCACCTTGAATTGCACCCAGAAGGAAACTGGGAGGTAGTGCAGCTTGCTCAATAGAGATGCTGTATAGGCAAATTTGGAGGCATCAATCACTGTGTGCACCATTCTGGACTAAAGATTTAAAGTCCATATATATAGAGAGAAAGCCCAACATATAGTTTTTACTTCCATATTTTGTTGTTGCCATTCATCAGCTGTCACTTGAGGGAAGTGTCAATGATATTGTTTCTACAGGATAAGTCCATCCTATCAAATAAACACACATACCCACACACATGAAACTCAAACACTTGGAATTTTGTCTTGGATATCACTTCAGCCAGGAGATAATATTTTTTAAAAAAATTCACATTTATATGCCGCCTTCTCCAAGACTCAGGAGTGCTTACAATTTTTGGGATACAACCCAATGCGATCAGCAATAGCCTTCATTCCATTGTATATGCCTGCTTATTACTAAGCGGCATTTTTACAAAGTCAGCTTATTGCCCCCAACAATCTTGGGTCCTCAATTTACCTACCGAGAGGAGGAAGGCTGAGTCAACTTTGAGCCTGGTGGGATTCGAGCCTGCAGTAATGGGCAGCTGGAACTTAAGTGCTAGGCATTTAACAGCCTGCACCACCAGGCTCTTATATTGTAAGCAATTTGTTTATAGACTTCCCATAGTTAGTTTGTTGACCATTATATGAACTGCAAATTGACTAGGTAACTTGCTGCATGGATTGCAAAATAGGCAATCTTCTGCTGTTATTTTAGAAGCCTCCTTTTATGTGTCTTAATGTTTGACATTCTTTCAAAAAAATCAATGATTTTCATTTGATGATAACTTTTCATGCTTGGGTGAAACATTCTTTAATATCAAACCTTGAACTCCCTGTCACTGTTACAAGCTGCAACCCAGAAATATCAATATTTACTTTAATATTCTTAGTAACATGGACAAGGATCCCATGAACCTAACTCCTTTACAATAGCCCATATGCCAAAGCAATGATCTTATCAACATTTTAAGTGATTCCTTATCTGTTTCCTTTCAAAGTTTGTGACAGGCAAGCTGGATAATGTGATTAAGAGGCTGAACTCACTAAAAGTTTTAGAACTGGGTCATTGCTCACACTGAGTGCTGGATTAAAAGGATTTAGAAAGTGGTAGGATCTGATTTGCATATTCCTTTATAGATCTGTTTATGTAAAGCTGCCTCTTAAAGATTAATACATCTAAGTGTACATCAAGCAATTTAGCTGCTGAAAATTATTCTAGCCTTTTACCTTGTCTAAATTATAGCACCAACATTTAAAATACATTCGTTTGTAGCATATATTAGTGCCCTATAGAACAGTTTCTGTGAATGGAAAATATGAACACAAAAAACTTATAGTGTGAAATAATTAATAGTATTATTAGTTATTTACAGGACTCTTAAGAACCATCTTGTTCACCATCTGCACAAAATGGTTTGGGCAACACTACTATTTGCCCCAAAGATGTTTTCTGCAGTGAGCAGCCCTCATGGGAATCCCAAAGGCAAGGGTGGGAGGGGAGGAAATAGCAATTCTCAACAGGAAAAAGCCATAGCAACATTCTGGAATAGGGCACCATCTGGCTCTTTTCTCCTTTACTGTGAAAGCAGTCAATTGAGATATGCTTTCAAATGGCATATTTAACATGACATAAAGTATGTTTAGCTAACTGCAGCAAACGAAGTCTATGGAGAGATGGAAAAGGGATTAAATCATTTAGGAGAACCTCAATAA